>JAQQSV010019995.1:0-11075 GCA_028646515.1 Pseudochirops corinnae | reverse complement strand
TATCCACTCTGTCATGGAGCTGCCTAGGTCTTTAGGCCATAAGAAATTATGGATGTGAGGAATTCCGAGATGGGAAGACTCAGAGAGAAGCTAAGGAGGAGTTAAGTAAACTGAACGGGAAAAACAATCTATAAGATAAGTGTGACAGGGCAAACAGAAACAACAACAACAAAGGTAACTGAATGCTGTTTAATTAACTATGACCCCAGGGAAGAGAGAAGAAAATGCACCTCCCAGCTGTTTTTGAAGAGGTGGGGGACTATGGGTGTGGAATGTAGAATGTGTCCTCACATGTGATTGGTTTTTCTAAACTTAAAAAAAAAGATCCTTGGCACAAGGAAGGCATTTAAAATGATATATTTAGAAATAAATGTGACATAAAAGCAAAAGACATCGCTAAAATTTTTTAAAAAGATAACAATAAAATGAAGAGATTGAACAAAGCCTCTAACATTGTCATTTTCTGTGCAGAAGTCATGAATCTGCATAGTCCCTGCTAGCTCAGGGTCTCTTTTTTTAAGCTATTGAGAGTAAAGGCATTTCATTCATTAATCAGGTCACAATCTGGCATGTCATAGTAGCTGTTCCTTGGGGATCATTGTGACCAAGACAACATCCCTCCCCACCCAACCTCAAAAAGAAAAAAAGATTTCCTAGTAACCAGTCTTCTGGAAATGAATAGCTTTGTACCTTGGCTTGACTGAGTAGGCTGAGCTGGTCCTCCAGCAGTAGACGTGTTTTCATCACCAGGCCCATTCTTGAAGCCTTTCCATTTGCACCAGAATAAATTTCATTTTTGATATGTCCTGTGATTTCGTTGTTGCAGAGAACTGTCAGTGAAGAACCCTGGCTTTTGTTGCAGGTTGGCACCTGCTCTGTGAAGCACAGAGGCATCTGGGTGGCACAGTGGACACAGCCCTGACCTGCTAGTCCAGAAGATTTAAGTTCATATATGACCTCTGGAACTCACTGACTGTGTGACTCTGGGCAAGTCACTTTTGCCTTCCTCAGTTTCCTCATCTGTAAAATGGAGATAATAGTAGTACCTACCTCCCAGGGTTGTTGTGAGGATAAAATGAGATAACTGTAAAAAGCACTTGTCACAATGCCTGGAACATAGTAAACACTATATAAATGTAGCTATTATTATTATATCTTAAAGAATTGACTGTGGGGCAGCTAGGCAGGGCAGTGAATAGAGCACCGGCCCTGGAGTCAGGAGGACCTGAGTTCAAATCCACCTTCAGACACTTAACACTTACTAGCTGTAAGTTACTTAACTCCAATTGCCTTGTCTTCCCCCCTCCAAAAAAAAAAAAAAGAGAGAGAATCGATTAGGGGACCTGAAGTGTTAATTAACTGGCTCACTTTTATGAAGACTCCAACCAGAAAGGAACTCAAGGCATTGTGTTGCTGAAAGAGTGAGTAGCCTTAGCCATGTGACTGATGTTTCACAGTTCCACCTGATGAATGAAGCTAAAGCCTTCCCCCCTTCCCTCTGTGGAATATCTTCAAATCATTAAACATCCATCTTGTTCGTACATAATTGTTTCCATGTTGTCTCTCCCATCTCCCCTATCTGACTCCTGAGCAGGGATTTGTTTTGCCATTTTTTGGGTATCCTCAGCACTTAGCACTGTGCTTGGCACATATGAAGTGCTTACTAAATGCTTGTTGACTTCTTAAATTTACTTGATAATCCATTGTGACTTGTTTGTGCTATTCTTTCCTTAGTGCTACCTATACTTGTATGTCCAGGTTTGTGGAAAGAAGTATGTGCCTTCAGATACTCTGGCACTTGAAGCCAAGTCATCCTGATTCTAAGGACAATTCTCTTTCCACAGTGAGAGTTCTGAAATCATTTCTCTTGGTTTCCTGTCCTACAATGTCAATAAATGCTGTCTGGGGAATGGTGATGGTGCAAGGGAATAAGAACAATCTATGCTGAAAGCTCTTTCGAAGAAGTATGTATCATCGTAGAAAAGAGGAAGACTTCTCCAACCCCTGTTAATTCCGCTGCCTTCCCTCCGTTATTTCCATTTATACTATATATAGCTTGTTCTGTATATACTTGTTCGCTTGTTTTCAAGCTCTTTGAAGGCTGGGATTCTCTTTTGCTTTTTTTTTTTTTTTTATCCCCAGCACTGAGCATGGTAACTGGCACATAGAAGGCACTAAATAAATGTTTGTTGATTGATTTATTATTATTATTGTTTTAGCTTGTGTATTTTAATTTGGTTTAATTTAGTTGTATATACTTTTTTAGAAATAAAGGTTTTTTTAAAATTTTTTATTTTTTTGGAGGGGGGAAAGCAAGGCAATTGCAGTTAATGACTTACCCAAGGTCACACAGCTAGTAAGTGTGTCAAGTGTCTGAGGCCAGAATTGAGCTCAGGTCCTCCTGACTCCAGGGCAGGTGCTCTATTCACTGCACCACCTAGCTGCTCCATTTTTTGTTGTGGTTGGTTTTTTTTAACTTTAACTTTTTTTTTTGGAGAGGGGAAAGCAAGGCAATTGGGGCTAAGTGACTTGCTCAAGGTCACACAGCTAGTGAGTGTGTGTGTGTGTATACACTTATATACACTTTTAAAATGTAATATTTTCTCCCTCTTTACAAAGTACAGCATATTAAAAGCTTGAGTGATTAATTGTATCTTAGGGATCAGATAAGATTTTTCATTTGAAGAACCTAAAAACAAACAAAAATATTTTGAAATCCAAGTAAACACAATTTATACTAAAATGAAAATAATGAAAAAAGCTATTTTTAACGTACTTTCTTGAAAACCCCATGAGAAGGTAGGTAGGAGGAATAATATTCTCCATTTTATAGATAAAGGAAAAGAAGCTCATATTGGTTAAAGGATTTACATGCGCTCATACCTATAGCAAGTAGCCCACCCAGGACATGAACCTCTTCTTGTGTACTCCAACCTCCCTGGCTATGGGTTTCCTGAAAACTACCTACAGTTCCCAGAACATGTTGTGTCTCCACTTGTAGAAGAGGGGAAATTTGATTCCATTCTACCCCCCCAACTGACATAGTCACATGATACAGTCACAGAGATGAGATGTGACTCCTCTCTGATTGAGACATAAGAAAGCAATGCTATTGGACAAATAACTGACCACACTCCTGGAAGATCCTTAAAAGATGCAGTTCCAGGCAGTTTTGAGCAGAAGCCAACAAGTTCGAGGAACCAGGTCACTGAGAGAGAATGGAAGAAGGGATTTCTTTCTTCTCCTCTCTCTTCCCCTGCGGTTGGCCATAACATCTAGAAATGGAACTACCTGCCAAGGAGGAGAGGAATCAGTGTGAGATACATACATATTTTTCAGAATGATATGAATACAAAGAGACAGTCACTCAAGGGAGGAATCGTCTTCCAGGATTGGGAGCTCTGGAAGCAAAGAAGATATTGGCTATGGACTCTAGAAAGTCCACAGCTCTGGCAGTGAGGGTTGAGATCAGACTCTGGAACTCCAATAGAACAGTCCACCTAGCAGAGGTGCTGTAATAGCAAGCACCCTAGCACACCCAGGATGGCCTGCTAGCACAAGTTCTTTGATCTGTTTTTCTAAAGGGAAGACAATAAAAGGGAGTCAACAATCTTACTTTAATTACAGATAAATAGAAATAAGTGAGTATAGGAAATACAAACAGAGAAATTAGCACAGATATTCAACAGACAGGGTTCCAACTGTCTGAACAAAGTAATACAACCACCTACATACACCACCAGATCAGGGGAGCACAAATATTTGGGTAGTTGGGGGGCTCTTAATAAAAGGCTATACAGAGTCCCATCTAGGGAATCAAAAGGTTCTTCTCATAAGCAGATCCCCCAAGTAAAATAACAACCTCAGAATATATAATTTTCAACTAGTTGGCTTAGAGCCAAAAGGCACCACAACCCTCTTGACTCATTGCCTAATTAGCTTTGTACCAAAAGGTGTGAAAGTCTTTCTACAAGCAAGCCTCCCCCTAATCAGGCTCCTCCTTAGACAAGTTTCTCCCCCAATGGGCTCTATGTGACTGAGGATGTATCACAGCTATTAAAGCAGCAAGACACCCATGATTGAACACACGTGGTCACATAGGTCTATTAATGGACAGGGAAGATCTTCATGTTCCATTAACATTATAGATACTGTGTCCAGAAAGGGACTTTATGAGATTGCCACAAGAGAGAAAGGACTTCAAGGCTTAGCATTACTGAAGGAAGGTGAGGTATCCATACATATGCCTTACTGTTGCTATATTCTTTAGTTTTTGCCTATCTTCCCTCAAATACTATATGTATTTGTGAGAGAGAATACCCCAGATTTATGGGAGGAAATGTATAGCTAATTTTCTATGGAATATAAGTAAATTACTTTGCTAAGAGCTAGTTGTGTCTATTGACTGATTGTTTATGGGAATAATACAAACAGCCTTTTATGAACTATAGTAGTAGATTCCTTTGGATCTGAGAGGAGTCATCCCCTTGAGAGACAACCTGAAAACCTATACATGCTGAAGTGGGTCCATAGAAAGTGATACACACTTAAAATAATACCTCATGAGCCCCCACACTGAAGTTCTTTTTACTAAACCAAACAGAATATTAGTACTCATTTAATTAAGTAGCATAGCAAAACTACAAAGAACATTCACACACACACACACACACACACACACACACACACACACCCCCTATACTTTTCCACACATTCCCTAAAATATTTTTCCTTTTCCCTAAAACAATTCTATTCCTTTCTTCCTACTTGTGCTTTTTTGCAATACAGAAAAAGGACCCTGGCAACTAGGCAGTTGCATTGGCTCCCAAAATGGTCCTTCCTCTTCCCCAACACAGTGAGGAGGGAGATAGCTCTGTAGAAACTCTTGCTCTTGAAAGTATTCTGGGAATTTTAGCACTGGAAATGCAAAATATTGAAGCTAACAGATGTCAGTGGGAAAGCCTCTTAACTTGTTTCTACCAAGGATGCAGATGAAGGAGGGGCCTCTTGGAGGCTTTCCCCTCCAAAAAGACATAAATATGTACTGATGTTCTGTCTGCCACTCACACTAGTTCTGGCATGGGTTAAACATGGTGGCTTCAACCTTCTGCTTCCAGCTTTTGATTCTTCCTCTTTTCAAGAACCTTTGCTATACAGAGACACATCTCTTCACTGAGTGCCCTGTGAATAGCCATCTGGTATATTTTTCAGGATGTTTTCCTGATGATCTCAGCCACAAAGCCTGGTGGCAGACATAGATACAGTACAGAGACTTTGTGCCCACCCAAACCCAGGTCTATTGCATTTATAATTCATTTATATCATACCATGGTTGCTCCTTAGACTATAACACATTCTTTTGGCCACTGGTAACCTTATTTTCTCAGAATCCCTTTTCTCCTCCTTTGTAAAATGGGGATAATGATAGGAGCTCCTTCAAAGAGGGTTTCTGTCAAGAGAAAATAAGATAACAAATATGAAGTAATGTACAAGTCTTGAAATTAGGTAAATATTAGCTGTCAATACTGCCATCTATCGCTATTGGAAAACTACAGAATTAAGTTAGCTGCTAACCCATCTGGCTAGAAAGGAGAATTTGTTAGCACAACTAGCTGGTTTTTGAGGTTTTAGGAGACTAAATGAAGAGAAAGGATTGATGAATTTTCACAGTTTAAATTAATCCAATCATAACAAAATTTCGTTTTAATGTCTATACCAAGGGCAGCCACTAAAAGTGGCTGTTGGAACAAAACACTGTTCTGGTTAAAGATTTTGTTTCCTTTCAGAAAAGTCATTATTTAACAGAGTATCCTGGGTGGCCCTGTTATTCTAAGGCTATCTCTACTTGATGCCAAAACATCTGGGTGAAAAATGTCAGGCAGATATCCATGCTGTTTAAAAAATATATAGATGTTCAATATTGTGGAGAGTGAAAAATATCTAAATTATTTCCCTCTTCATCTGGAGGTTTTGGTGTTACATATCTATAGCTTAGGAAACCAAAAGTTTTGGGATGGCTAGATGGCACAGTGAATAGAGTACCAGCCCTGGAGTCAGGAGGACCTGAGTTCAAATCTGAATTCAGACACTTAACATTTTCTACCTGGTGAGCTTGGGCAAGTCACTTAAACCCAGTTGCCCTGCCCTCCCCTCTCCAAAATAAAAAAAGCAAAAAAAAAAGAAACCAAAAGTTGCACAAGGCTCAGGAAATACTGCAGCCTAAGGTAGGTAGGTAAAAGAAAGGTAAGAGTGTCTGACTTGAAGTCAGGAATACATGAGATCAAAACCACCTTAGATAGCCTCACTAGCTGTATGTCTTAACAAATCACTTAAACTCTGACTGCCTTGGTTTCCTCATCTGTAAATTGTGGGTGATAATAGCACTTGACTTGTGAGGTTGTTGTGAGGACCTGTTGAGATATAGCATTCTAGAAATGTTAGCTATTTTTATTAAGGGACAGCTTAGAATATCATATATCAGAGCTGGAAGGGAAGATCATGTACTGTCAGGGAGGTGAATTAAAGCAGAAAATGATGGGCCTGGAAGGGACCTTAGAGACCCTCTATTCCAGCTCCCTTCTTTTATGGAGGAAAAAACTGAAAACTAGAAAGCTCTGGTGGGTTGTCCAAAATCAGAGCTAGAATGAGGGTGTTTGTTTCCCACCCAGCTTGGTACTCTTAAAAATAATGCTTTGCTACCAAGCATCTGATGAGAAATTTTTTTATTTTTATTTTTTTTATTTTTGGAGGGGGGAAGGCAGGGCAATTTAGGTTAAGTGACTTGCCCAAGGTCACATAGCTAGTAAGTGTTAAGTGTCTGAGGTCACATTTGAATTCAGGTCCTCCTGACTCTAGGGGGGGTGCTCTATTCACGGGGCCACCTAGCCACCCCTATGATGAGAAATTTTAAAAGAACGCTCTTAAATGTGTTATGAATCCTAAAAGAAAGGATTAAATTATATATGATAAAGTTTTTGGTTTTAAATATATTTTTAAAAATCCTATATATGTAGACACATATGTACAGGTATCTATACATGTATGTGTATGTACACACACATAAAGAATCCATGTAATCTGCTTCTCTGTATCCTTTACAAGTTAGTACACTGCCTTCCTTCCCTTCCTTGGAAAACCTTAATGTATTATAAAGCACTTTCCTCATAAAAATCCTTGTGAAGCTGAGAGCACCAGTATAATTATTTCCATTTCAGAGATGAGGAGACTAAGCCCAGAGATTGGTGACATGAAACCAGGTCTTCTGACTATTAGCTGAAAATGACTTTAGACTGAGGGGACATTGGATAAATCAGCAATCACAATATTTGCTTTCTCCTTTCAAAGCTACATTTTGACAGAGGAGACTCAGTGAGGTCACAGATTCTTCAGGTTCCTGAAGTTCAGTCTCCAAGCCCATTCTGTAGTATCTATACATTCATTTATTCAGTTTATATAGTACATGCCTAGCAGCCTAGAATGGGGAAATTGAATCCAGCCTATGTTATTAATGATGATAACTAACTCTTACATAGCACTTTAAAGATTTACAAGGTGATTTATTTACCTGTATTATTTCATTTTATCTTTACAACCATCTTGTGAAGTTGGTGCTAGTCTTATTCTTGATTTACAAATAAGGAAACCGAGTCTGAGAGAGGTTAAATGACTTGCCCAGGGTCACATAGCAAATGTTTGAGGCAGGATTTGAACTAAGGTCTTCCTTACTCCAAGACCAGCATTTGATCCAAGCAGCTACTAATGCATCAGATAGAGTGATGAACATGGAGTCAGGAAGACCTTGAGTTCAAATTCTTCCTCAAACACTTACCTGCTATATGACCCTGGAAAAGTCATTTAACCTCTGCTGCTCAACTGCGAAATGGGGATAATAAAAGTACCTCTTGGGGTAGCTAGGTGATGCAGTGAATAGAGCACCGGTCCTGGAGTCAGGAGGACCTGAGTTCAAATGCGGCCTCAGACACTTAACACAAAACTAGCCGTGTGACTTTGGGTAAGTCAGGTAACCCCAATTGCCCTCCAGAAAAAAAAAGAAAAAGAAAAGTACCTCTTTCTCAGGGTTGTTGTGAGGATCAAATGAGTAATATTTGTTTTTAAAAATGCTTAGCGACAACATCTTTCTCCCATCCATCCTCTTGTGAGAACCGCGTGCCTGACATCTACCTGCCAATCATGGACCCCAACTGTAACTGCGAGACCGGTGACTTGCACCTGTGCAGGCTCCTGCAAAATGTGAATCTTGCCGATGCAAATCCTGCAAGAAAAGCTGCTGCTCCTGCTGCCCAGCAGGATGTGCCAAGTGTGCCCAAGGCTGTGTCTGCAAAGCCCCCCAGACCGAGAGCTGCAGCTGCTGCCACTGACGCTCCTGTCTCCCTGTGCCTGTAGATAAAGGGATTTGTATAGACCTGACTTTTTATACCGCCAGATGTGTTTTCTACTCTTTTTCCTCTCTATGAAATGAAAATAAACTCATTAAATGATAAAATAAATAAATAAATAAAAATGCTTAGCAAAGTACCAGGCACATGGTAGGTCCTATGTGCATATAATGCTTATTCTCTTATTTCCTTTCCTTATCCACTACATACCTTAGCTTCTCTCACATTGAGGATGTTGTCCTCATCTGAATGATAATTAATCTATTCCGACAATGCAGTTCAAGGAAATGGTACAGGAGAGTCAACCAGACAAGGACAACATTCACCCTTTCAACAAGTTTTATCTGGCATCTTCTATGACATAACTTTTATGACCTGTGGGCATAGAGAAGTACAATAGACAGTCCCTATCCTGCTTTCCCACCCCAGGAGTTTCTAATGTCATTGTAGAAATAAGACAAATTCACTGGAAACAATTAGAGGACAATAATTAAATACTGATGACAGCTCACATTTATATAGGACTTTGCAGGCTATAAAGTGCATTTTTCACAGTAATTCTGTGAGGCAAGTTGGCCTATTTGGCAGGTAAGGAAACTAAGATTTAAAGAGAAGTGATTAGCCCACAATAACATAATAGGTAGCTAAGTAGGCACTTGAATCGACATGATAGGATCTTAGTATCATCAATTTAGATCTAGGAAGAGACCTCAGAAGTCAATTTATTCCAGCTCTGAGATTTTCCCCCATTTTACAGAGAAAAATATGAACACTAGAGAGATTATAACTCAACCAACACAGCTAGTAAATGATAGAGCAAGGATTTGAACCCAAGTCCTCTGACTTTCAATTCAGTACTCTTTCCTTCTTACTCTTTGGAATCCATCTCTCAGGGTTTTGTGCTGACCACATGAGACACCAAACTCAAAAGCTGTTGTGTAAATGCAAGATATAAGGTAGCAACAGAGTTGCGAGTCATATAATTTTGTTCACAGTTCATTCTCTGGTCTCAGAAAGCACTTGGAAAGGTTTCCCTCTTTTTCTACTCTATCCTACACAACAGTTTTGTGTATTGTAGCAAGACTGAATGAGCCCAGGAAGCATGTGCCCTCAAATGCTCTAGGAACTCCTCTCAAAGGACCCTAGTAGAATTACTATGTCCTTGGAATTCTTGGAAGATTCCAAGCGATCTTTGGGTCTTTGGAGTGCTGCAGCCAAAAACTATCTCTTCTTTTACCAGATACAGACCACTGACCCCTCGCTGCTGTCACTAGTTGGGAGGAGAGCCAAGAGAACATAAGACATGAGAATCCAAGGGTCTCATATCATTTTTTTTTTACACAAAACATAAAAAAGTATTTATTCCTATAAGTTATAAGGGCCTATTCTGACAACAGGTATAGATTCTCATCTGTCAAAAAAAAAAAGAGTAATAACACTGCAGAGACTGATTTTTTCTGTAACTTGCGAGAAACCACTATCCACAAATGACTTTGTATACACTATTAGATACACTGTTCTATTTTCAATTGAAACTGAAAACGCTTTTTTAGACTTTCATTGGCTTACTCTGATAATGACAATAAAAATGTGGATTTCTGATCTTTATGGATACTTTCAAATTTGCTTGTACTCTCAGTCAAAAAAGTATATATCCTTGTAGTTTTTGCTAATAAAAAAAAATTCTAGCCAGGAAGTTTAACCAATTTTAGGGCTCCTACCTATATGTAATTTTTTTTTAAAAAAAGAGTAAACCTGACATCAATTCACAATAAATTTATTTTACATAAAGAAACTTGCCATTAGTGAAAAATTCTGTAGAAAACAGATCTCTTGCTTTCGATCTAGTTTATCCAAAAGCAGAATCCACTTTTTAGTGAAAACTTCATTAGGAACAGAGAATCCTGTAAGAAAACATCCTTAGCACAAAGTAAAAAGCTCTTAACACCAAATCTGAAGCAATGAAAAATTTGCTATGCAACATTATTACAGAAAAACCTAGTTCTGATGACTGGTAGTTTCTGAGTCTCTTTTAAGACATTAACATGGAAGACATTTAAACCTGCATTCCATAGATAATCATTTATAAATATCATGTCATAACTGGTAGTCTGGATAGAGACCCCCACTTAGCTGGGTCTCAAATCACTTTAAAACAACAATGTAGGCTACCACATGGCCAGGAGCATTTAGGAAATGTATCACTGCCAAAGGCCCAAGCAAAGAGTTGCCTCCTCCTTGGAATCCCAGGAAAGTTTCAAGGGAACTCTAGGTAAATGCTGGTACCTATGGGCTCATTCATACCTGTACAGTGCTCTTCCATAGTACAGTATACTTGGTACACATATGTTTATACATAGGTTGAAATCTCCATGAGGGCACTGAGTCATGTTTATCTTTGTATTTCCTCCATTACTCAGAAGAATGTTTGGTTGAATGTTGAGTGAATGAATGGACAGATCACAGAAAAACTTTAGTCTCAGAAATGAAAAGAGACAACCCAGTACCTATATGTACACAACTACAAAACACTTTTCACACAAATAAAATCAGAACTAATTTGAAAAACATCAATTGCTTGAGGCTGGGTCGAGCTAATATGATAAAAATGACAATTTTACCTACATTAAATTACATATTTAGTGCCATACCAATCAATCTATCCAAAAATTACTTTAC
>JAQQSV010019994.1:0-11076 GCA_028646515.1 Pseudochirops corinnae | reverse complement strand
CATTTCTCTTCCCAATTTTTCCTCCACTTCTCTTATTTAGTTTTCAAAATCCTTCTTAAGCTGATCTATGGCTTGTAGGAAGTCTACATGTTGCTTGGAAGCTTTTGGTGTGGGAGTTCTGACTGTGTTGTCTTCCTCCTGTTCCATGCTTTGATCCTTCTTGTCCCCAAAGAAGGAATCTAGAGTTGGGTTGCTGTTCTTACTTTGCTTCCTTTGCCCTCATGTTGGCCAGTCAATTACTTGATTTTTAGCTCTGTGCAACTCTACTTCCAGAGGGGAAAGCTCTGTCCCAAATCACTTGGGTTTTCACAGCTGCCGGAGCTATTGGGAGGCTGCCATTTTTTTTGCAGCCTCCACCAGCTTTGGCTCACTGAAAATGCACCCCAGGATCACCACCCAAGACCATGATCTGGATCCAGGCCACTCAACACAAGAGCACTTAACCTGTGAATGATGGCTTGGCCTCCCTTGCAGTCTGCTGGCCAGGAGCTCTGAAGCAGCCACATGTAGGCAGCTACAGGGCCACCACTTCTGCCACTTCCTTGCCCTGGAGGCAGTTTGGCTGGAGCCTCTCCCCCAGATTTAGCTGAGTCCCACTGACCTTTCACTTTGTCCTTGTTTCTTATGGCTTGATAATTCTGGAAATTGCCACAGCTGCCCCTGACCCACTCTCCTGAAGGCTCTAGCTGTGGCTTGTCCTGGCCACCCCCATGCCCAGCTGCAGTTTCAGGCCAGGCTGGTTTCAATTCCCATTATGTTATGATGAGCCCTTCCTATCCCATCTGCCGAGCTGTCTTCAGTGGGAGATGTGTTTTTCTGTAATTTTGTGAGTTCTGGAGCCCTAAAATTTGTTTAGAGTCATATCTTTTGGTTATTTGAGGTGGTTATGTGAGAACTGTGGAGTTTTCCTGCTTCTACGCTGCTATCTTTGCTCCACCCTGCCCATAAAAGATTCTAAGAACACAATGACAAATACTTAAAACACAAACCAATAATCTATAGTTGCTATTATGCTTTCCTGGGAGGCTGGTATGTAAAGAGCACAATATAAAATTCTTTGTGGGACCACTGAACAGATATATTGCCTTATGACAGTTCTTCATTGAGAAATTATCTCAAGATCCATATCATCTGACAAATCAGCGCATGGTTTGGGTTCATCCTGAAAGTGATCATCTCTGGAACCTTAGGACATATAGATGGTACAGCAGATAGAGTGCCCAGCCTGGAATCAGGAAGACTCATCTTCATAAATTCAAATCTGGACTCAAATGCTTATAAGCTGTGAGAACCTGGGCAAGTCACTTAAGGCTGACTACCTCAGTTCCTCATTTGTAAAAATGAGCTGGAGAAGGAAATGGCAAACCTCTCTAGTTTTTGCCAGAAAAAACCCAAATGGGATCACGAAGAATCAGATATGACTGAACAACAACAACAACACCACAGACAGTATAAAAGACTGGAGAGTCTCCTTGCCGAGACACACACAGGAACTATATGAATGCAGTTACAAAACACTCTTGACATGAATAAGGAGAGATCTTAACAGCTAGAGAAATATTAATTGCTCATGGGTAGGTTAAGCCAGTATAATAATAATGACAATGCTACATAAATCAATTTACTTATTCAGTGCCATACCAATAAAACTAACAAAGAATTATTTTCTAGAGATAGAAAAAATAATAACAAAACTTTTAAAAAAATAATTAACAAAATTCATTTGGAGGAACAAAACATCAACATTATCAAGGAAATCAATTTTTAAAAGTGCAGGAAGGCGGTCTAGATCTCAGACTATACCACAAAACAATAATCAAAACAATCTGGCACTGGATAAGAAATAGAGTGTTTGATCAATGGAATTGATTAGGCATACAATATACGGAAGTAAATGACCACAATAACCTAACATTTGATAAATTCACAGTTCCAAGCAAGAACTCACTATTTGACAAAAACTGCTGGGAAAAATGGAAAGCAGTCTGGCAGAAGCTGGAGACAGACCAACATCTCATACTGTATACCAATACAAGCTCAAAATGAGTACATGATTTAGATATAAAGGATGAAATAAGTAATTTAGGGGAGCATGGGGAAAAAAATACCTGTCACATCTATGGACAAGGGAAGCATTCATTTACCAAACAAAAGATAGGGAGGATCACAGAAGGTAAAATGGATAATTTTGATTACATTAAATTTAAAAAGGCTTTGCAAAAACAAAACCAATGCAGTCAAAATTAGAAAGAAAACAGGGAACTGGGGAAAATTGTATAGTAAGTTATTTGATAAAGGGATCATTTCTTAAATATGAAGAAAAAGTAAGCCAAATTTTATAAAAATAAGAGTCATTTTTCAACTGATAGATGGTCAAAAGATATGAACAGGTTTTTTCAGAAGAAGAAATCAAAGCTATCAATAGTCACATGAAAAAATGTTCTAAATTACTAATAATTGTTGTTCAGTTCTTCAATCATGTTTGTGATACTATTGACCATAGCATGTCAATACTGTCCATTGAGTTTTCTTGGCAAAGATACTGTAGTAGTTTGTCATTTCTTTCTCTGGTACATTAAGGCAGACAGAGGTTAAGTGACTTGCCTAGTGTCACACAGCCAAATTTGAACTCAGATCTTCCTGACTCCAAATGCAGAGCTCTATCCACTGAGCCATCCAGAAACCTCCAGAAGGACAAAAAAGACAAGCTCAGCTGAATCATTCCCAGTAGAAGTGAGCAGAGCCCAACTTTAACATCATGTCCTGGGGGTCCTGGCCTGGATGGGTGAAGGGGCAGAATCATAGACAAGTGATAGTAATATAAAAAGGAGAAGTTTCTCAAATTTTTTTGAAATAAAGAATGAAAGAGTGATCAAAACTCCTGTCAAATGACCTCAGTAGTCTCAGCAAATAGGAAGCAAAATCAATGTCCTAAGAGGAGAAGAAAGGGAGTTAAGTATTTGGGAGAATAAATAGCAAAATATTTTAAATAACTATTATGGGAAGTCTGACAAGAAGCCGATGAGATATTTCTAAGAGGCCTTCATCAAGCAGCAGCAAGGGTTCAAATTTATATATAGTATAAACTTATAATGTATGAAATTAGTGTAGTCTCATGAAGGGAATAGAGAAAGGAAAAGAACATTGACTTACCATGTGCCAGACACTGTGCTAAGCGCTGTACAATTATTATCTCGTTTGAACCTCACAATAATCCTGGAAGGTAAATGCTGTTATTATTCCTGTTTTATGTTTGAGAAAACTGAGTAGACAAAGGTGAAATGACTTACCCAGGGTCACACAGCTATCTGAAAGTGTCTGAGGCCAGGTCTGAACTCAAGTCTTCCTGACTATAGGGTCAACTCTCCACCTACTGCCTTTTCTCAGTCCTCATTCTCCATGACTTGTCTGCAGCCTTTGACACTTGATCTCTACCGCCTCCTTGATACTCTTTTCTATCTACGGTTTTGGGACACCGCTTTCCTAGTTTTTCTCCTACTTATCTGACTGCTCCTTCTCAGTCTCTTCTGTTGGATCCTTCTCCAGAGCATACCCTCTAACCAGAGGTGTCGCTCAGGGTTCTGTCCTGGGCCCTTTTCTTTTCTTCTTCTTTACTACTGCACTTGGTGATCCCAACGGCTCCCACGGATTTAATTACCATCTTTATGCTGATGATTCTCAAAGCTACCTTTCCTTCCGCAGTCTCTCTGCTGACCTCCAGTCTCACATCTCACATCTGCCTTTCAGACATCTCAAACTGGATTTCTGGCAGACATTTTAAACTCAGTATGTCCAAAACAGAACTCATTATATTTCCCCTTAAATCTTCCCCCTCCTTCTACCTTCCCTATTACCACAGAGGGCAACACCATCCTCTCTGTCCCTCAGGCCCCAACCCAGGAGGCCTCTTAGATTCCTTATTATCTCTCACCCCCTCCCCCTCAATTATCCAAGCTGTTGCCAAGGCCTGTCCATTTCACCTTTGCAGAATCTCTCAAACAGGCTTCCTACTCTCCTCTGACAGTACCCCCATTCTGGTGCAGACCCTCATTGCTTCACACCTGCACTATTGCAATAGCTGCTGGTGGGGTTTCCCTGCCTCAAATCTCTCACTCTCCCCACTCTAATCCATCCATTCTAACCCATTAGGCCACCAAAATAGATTTTAATATAAGGAAAACTATTAACATAATTGATTACATCAATAATAAAAGTTTAAAAAAATAATATGATTATATCAATAGATAGATGCAGAAAAAAGCTTTTGATAAAGTTCAACATTCAATTTCTATTAAAAACACTTGAAAATATTTGTATAAATGGATTTTTCCTTAAACTGATAAAAATTATTTATATAAAACCATCAGCAAGCAATATTTGTAATGGGGATAACCTAGAAGCATTCCTAGTAAGATCAGCTGTGAAACAAGGATGCCCACTGTCACCAATACTATTCAATATTGTATTAGAAATCCTAGTAATAGCAATAGGAGAGGAAAAAAGAAATTGAAGGAATCAGAATATGGAATAAAGTTATAAATATCTCTTTTTGCAGATGATATTCTTGGAAAATCCCAAAGATTAAACTAAAAAGTTAGTTGTCACAATTAATAATTTTAGGAAAGTAACAGGACATAAATACATCCATGTAAATTATCACCATTGCTATATATATATATATATATATATATATATATATATATATATCACAAACAAAACTCTGAAAGAAGATATTTTTTAAATATCCCATTTAAAATAACTCAAGATAGCATAAAATACATAAGAGTATACTTGCCAAGAAAAACCCAGGAACTATATATAAACAAAATTATAGAAAACTTTTTATATAAATAAAATTAGATATAAATAATTGGAGAAATATTAGTTGTTCATCATGGGCAGGGTGGGCAGGGCCAATATAATAAAAATTATTAATTTACCTAAACTAATTTATTTACTCAATGACATCCCAATTAAATTGCAAAAAATCTATTTTACCGAATTGGAAAAATAATGAAATTCATTTGGAAAAACAAAAAGTCAAAAATATCAAAGGAAATAATTTTTAAAAAAGGAAAGGAAGAAGGTTTAGCAGTACCAGATCTTAAACTATATTTTAAGACAGTAATTATCAAAACTATCATACTGGCTAAGAACAGAAAGGTAGATCAATGTAATAGAGTAGACATGTAATTTATAGCAGCAAATAAACATAATAACCTTGAATTTGGCAAATAGAAAGACTTAAAATTTGGGGATAAGAATTCATTATTTGGTAAAAATTGTTGGGAAAACTAGAAAGCAGTATGACAGAAACTGGGCATGGACCAATATCTCACACCATTTACCAAGAGAAGGTCAAAATGGATACATGACCCAGATATAAAGAGAGATTTTACAAGAAAATGGAACATATTACTTATCAGACTTATGGATAGGCAAACAATTTATGAATAAACGAGAGGGAGAGAGCAAAGTTAGATGTAAAATGAATGATTTTGATTACATTAAATTAAAAAAAGATTTTGTGCAAATAAAACAAACATAGCCAAGATCAGAAGGAAAGCAGAAGATTTGGTGGAAAATTTTCTAGATATTTTATCAGATAAAGGTATCATATTTAAATATATAAAGAACTTTGTCAAATCTATAAGAATGAGTTATTTCCCAATTGATAAATGGTCAAAAGATATGAATAGGTAGTTTTCTAATGAAGAAATCAAAACGACTTATAATCACATGAAAAAATTCTCTAAATCATTATTGTTTAGAGAAATGCAGATTAAAACAACCTTGAGATATCATTTTACATCCACCAGATTAACTAAAATGATAGAAGATGAAAGTAGCAAATGTTAGAGAGGACACGGAAAAATTGGGACACTAATTCATTGTTGGTGGAATTGTGAACTGATTCAACCATTTTGGAGAGTAATCTAGAATTATTCCCAAAGAGTATAAGCTACCTGGGCCCTTTGACCCAGCAATACCACTACTTGGTTTATTTCCAAAGATGATTAGGGAAAAAGGGAATGAACCGATATATTCTAAGATATTTATAGCAGCTCTCTTTGTGGTGACAAGAAACTGGAAATTGCAGTGATGCTCATCAATTGGGGAATGACTGAACAAGTTGTGGTATATGATTGTGACAGAATACTAAGAAATAATGAGCTCAATGATTTTAGAAAAATATAAAAAGACTTGCACAAAACAATGAAGAGAGAAATGAGCAGAACCAAAAGAATATTGTATATAGTAATGGCAATACTGTTTTAAGAATGACATTGAGATAAGTTATGTTGTCTATTATAAATACCCCAGTTAACTATAAAAGACATAGGAAGAATGATGCTGTCTTCATCCAGAGAGAAAACATCTAAATAAAAATGTGTACAGGGGCAGTGAGGTGGTGCCGTTAATAGAGCACTGGCCCTGAAGTCAGGAGGACCTGAGTTCAAATTTGGCCTCAGACACTTGACACACTTACTAGCCACATGACTTTGGACAAGTCACTTAACCCCAATTGCCCTCCAAAAAACAAAAAAATAAAAAATAAAAAAATTAAAATGTGTACAGAATAGTTTTACATATATATAGATTGTGTCTAGTGGTAGCCATCTCTGGGGCAGGGGGGAGGGAGGGAAGGAAAAAAAGAAAAAAATAAATTTACATGATAATTCCATTGTATACGTGAAAGGAATGGCAAGTTGTTCATAGTGGATTTGCAGTTACATGTGCAATTATTTTTTTGTTGTATTATACTAATTTTATTCCTTAAATTAAAAAATAAATTCAGCAGGGGGTGTTCAAAGAGGACCAGCACCTGTGGTGTGAGGGCTTGCTGAGCCCTTTTTAAGGCTGTTCATCCACCTCTGGTGTCCACCTGTCACCCAACTCTCACCTGTGACTCCAAGAAGCTGTTGCATGAGGCCTCACCTCAGTAAACTGTCTCAGCAGACAAGTTAAATCAGATTGTGGGCATCTAACAAGTCTCAAACCTGGGGGAGGTTTAGAAGGATGTCTTCCCCAAGCACGTCAATACTTTCTCCAGCAGAATGGGCAGATGGGAACACTTTGCTCCAACGACCAGGAAGGTGGCTGAAGCAGGCTCTGTGGAGCTGATGATTTTTTTGCACCTCTGACTCACTTCAATCCAGGTCACGAGAAAGTCAAGACTGATGTCATTGATCCTCTTAGAGAAGGAAGGACAAACAACAGGTGGGGGCTCTCTCTATGGGCCTCATTTCTCTGTATCTCCAAAGAAGAAAATTCCCTGCCTCTTTCTAGCTATCAGAAGATTGTTTCTAATCAAGAACTTGGAATAGTTTGAAAGAATAGTGTTCTGTGAAACACAGGGCATTGTTATGAATAATAATTATATAATTATTAGACAATTATACCGATATTAAATCAGTGAGTGATCATTTCACAAAGCTAGACAAATAAACACAGTCCTTTCTTACTGCATTCTTTCCAAGGTAAATATTTGGGCTTGAACACTTATGAGAGATGGCCGATAGGTGGAGCAGTTGAGCTTTGCTAAGGGCTGTTTCATTAATGCCAGTAGGGAGCACAGTCTTTGTCTAGACAGAGGACGTGCACAGAATTGTGAAATCCTCAGACAGGAAGGAGCCTGTAAAGGTCGCTTAAATCTATCTGCTTGTTTCCAGGAAGAATCTGCACCTCACCTAACCTGGTCTAGGTAGATAGCTGTTGCATATTTCCAGGAATTGCACTGCCTACTATTAACTCTGATAAGCCCAGTTTGCTGTTTAACTGACCTTACATCTACCCAGGAGCTCTTTTCCAAGCAACCTGGGTCAGAGTGGGAGGGAGGTGTAGGGAAGAGTAGGAAGAGGGAGAAAGAGAGGAAAGAGAAAGATGGAGAGAGATAAAGAGGGGAAGATAGACTGGGAGAGGGGAACAAAGAGAAAGGAGGGGATATGGAGGGAGAGAAAGGGAGCAGGAAGGGGAGAGGAGACAAGAACGAGAGAGAAAAAGAGGAGATGAGAGGGAAAGAGCATGGAGAACGTGCCCTAATGATGTTTGCTAACACAAAGTCTCAAAAATAATTCTCCAAACTCTAATGAGGGAGTGGTAGGGAAGGAGAGAACAAACATTTATCAGGAACCTCCTGTGTGCCAGATACTTTACTAAGAGTTTACATGGATTATCTCTTTTGATCTAGTAATGTTGTTTCCAGTCTTTATGATTCTTATGCAAAATTCTGGCTCGGGCTTCTCCAGGTATTTCAGATCCTGGTTTGAAGACGAATACATGAATACTTTTGTGAATACATGACAGTATTTCATGTTTGACTGGACATCATGTCAGAATCCGCTCTTATTTTCCTGCCCACACACTCCTTCTAAACAGGAATAACCATTTTTCTCAGTCCCTCAGTCAGCTAGCATTTATTAAATGCCTACTATGTGCCAGAAACTGTGGTAAGCATTGGAGATTTTTTAAAAAGGGAGAGGGAAGGGGAATCTATTCTCAAGGAGCTAACAGTCTAACGAGGGAGACAAGCCATAAACAACTATGTACAAACAAGATATATGCAGAAATAAATTGAGGGTAATGCCAGAGGGAAAGTGCTGAGATTAGGGAGGACTTGGAAAGGTTCCAAAGGGACCCAGGGAAGCTATGAGATAGAAATGAGGAAGGAGAGTTCCAGACATGGGAGGCAACTAGCAGAAAACACTCAAGGGTTGGAGATGGAGGGTCCTGAGGGAACAGAAAGGAGGCTGGTGTCACTGGATCACATAGTATGTGCAGGCGAGTAAGGTGTAGGAAAACTAGGAAGGTAGGAAGAGACCAGCTCACAAAAAGCTTTAAAAGCCAAAGGGAGGATTTTATATTTAACCCTGAGGGTTACTGGCCCCCACTGATGTTTACTGAATAGGGGAAAATGTGGTTGGACCCTCATTTTAGGAAGATCAGCCTGGTAGTTGAGTGGAGTCTTCATTCTTCTCCGGGTTTCCCTGGTGACTCTTCTCCACAGGACTTTGTAGACCATGTCATGGAAACCTCTTTCTTTATCCACCATCATTCCAGCCCTGGACAACTTCTCACACTGGAAGTACTCTCCACTTTCTGAGGTCTTCACCTTCCGATTGTTTGCTCCTCGCCAACTCGACCCTTAAAATCAAGAAGTAGGCCCTTTGTTCCTCTCCAGGCTGCGTTGGCTTACTCATCACCATGGGACTTTCTCTACCAAGCACCTGTGCCCAGAATCCTTCCTCACTCTGTTCACTTTTCAACTTCTTTTCACATTAGAATATAAGCTCCCTGAGGGAGGAGACGATCTTTCTGTTTATATTTGTGTTCCCAGTGCTTAACCCAATATCTGACACATCTGTTGTTGTTCAGTCAGTTTTCCAACGTGTCAGACTCTTTGTGACCCCATTGGGATTTTCTTGGCAGAGATCCTAGAGTGGTTTGCCATTTCCCTCTCCAGCTCATTTTACAGATGAGGAAACTGAGGCAAGCAGGGTTAAGTGACTTGCCCAGGATCATACAGCTAGTGAGTATCTGAGGCCAGACTTGAATTCAAGAAGATGAATCTTCATAACTCTAGGCCCAGTACTCTATGGGCTGTGCCCCTGGCCTGATACATAGTAAACACTTAATGCCTGTTGACTGATAGTTGGCTGATGGAATGGATTGGAATGGGGAGAGACTTAAGGACCTTCTCAGGAATGGTGGCAGTGTCTGAGGATGGAATGGGGTATATGTGAAAGATGATATGAAAATAAAATTGATAGGATTTGACCCCACTGTTTGAATAGGGGCAGGGAGAGAGTTAGGAGCAGATCCTCAGCTTTGGTATCCCAACCTTATCATACCTGTGTTAAGACAGTCTGCCCACAGCAACATTGTGAGATGATCACCTTTGATAGACTTAGCTCTTCTCAGCAATACAATGATCCGAGACAACTCCAAAAGACTCGTGATAGAAAATGCTATCCATGTCCAGAGAAAGAATTGTGGAGTCTGAATATAAATTGAAGCATACAATTTTCCCTTTTTTTTTGTTTTTTCTTTCTCATGGTTTTTCCCTTTTGTTCTTATTCTTCTTTCACAACATGACTAATGTGGAAATATGTTTACCATGATTGTACATGTATAACCTATATCAGATTGCTCACTGTCTTGGGAAGGAAGGGAGAAAATATTAGCAACTAAGAATTTTTACAAAATAAATGTTGAAAACTAAGAAAAGAAAAAAAAAAGATAGTTTGCCACATAATTTCCTGGGTTTGGCCTGCTTTGGCATCCTCTGAGGTACTAGAAGTGCATACTTTGCATTTCCATTCCTAAACCCATCCCATATCTTCTCAGCTAGGTGGCACAGTAGGTAGAACACGGGGCCTGGAGTCAGGAAGATTCATCTTCCTGAGTTCAAATCTGAGATACTTACTAGCTGTATGACCCTGGGCAAGTCACTTAACCTTGTTTGCCTCAATTCCTCATCTATAAAATGAGCTGGAGAAGGAAATGGCAAACCACCACAGTACCTTTGCCAAGAAAACACCAAATGGGGTCATCAAGAGTCTGACATGATTGAACAATAACAAATCCACTCATTACTATCTATGCTTTCAGTTCTGAAACACTTTATTTCCCACTTTTATTTGGGAGAAAAGCAATTTCTGAAAGAGATCTTCTACCTATAGCTTTGACATGGAAGCCAATAAACTCATTTTTTAAACTATCCTAGTGGTCCTGGGAAAGGAAAGACTGAGGGTTCAAATTCATGCTTCACTACTAAATCTCATCTTGAGCAGAGAAATATTTCACTATGCACCTCAGTGTAAACACAGACACAGACAGACAGACAGACACACACACACACACACACACTCTAAATACCCTCACACCTTGCCCTGACTGCCTCAAGCATTCCAACCTTAAGTCTTATTTCATGGAGTGACTTTGAAGTTTACCTCACTTTTTTGGAAAGGGTGAGTTCCTGAAAGGTTACATTTCTGCACCTCTAATTCTTTATTTTCATTTCCTCATTATAAAATCAAAAATGTGTTCATCTAAAAAAAAAGTTATCTTCAGGAA
>JAQQSV010019993.1:0-11076 GCA_028646515.1 Pseudochirops corinnae | reverse complement strand
TTCTTTTCCCAGTGATCACTCATTGCTTACAGCCCTTCTATATGACCAAACTATTGTACAATGTGAAAGTATTTGCAGATCCTATACATGATTGCATGCCACCATGGGGGGGGGGGGAAGGGAGGGGAGAAAATCTGAAACTCAAGTGATTGTGGAACTGAATCTTGTAAATTAAAAGTAAATGAGCAAAAAAAAAAAAGAAGAAGAAAAGAGAGCTCATTCCAAAATAATCTGAAAAGTTTTGAGAGGATTTGGGCAGTACCTTTTGCTGACAATGTAAGGGACAGAAGAAAAGCCCTATGAAATGTACATAAGAGCTTGTGTATTTCTGGAAGAAAGAGACATGTGGAAAAAAGACTGAGGTTTCTAAGAATGAGAATGCAAACCAGAGAGGAGCATATATGCTGTTGACTGAACACTTATTTTGGGAGGAAAGATTGGGAGATAGGTCTGTTCTTCTTTCTAAAAGTTTATTGATGAGTTCTTTTCCTTTTGTTTACATTTCAAACATTTACAGATTGCCCCTACTCTTGATCAAGGTTTTGAAAAATTAAGGAAAAATAAAAATACTGTGATATCAGAAAACACATGCATGCAACATATCTCATTTGTAGTACCCCTACCCCCTGTCTCTAATTTAATTTAAAAAAAATAGAAACCTAATTTCTTTCCTATGCTGTTGGGGAAAAAGAAAAAAAGAAAGACAAACTCATTGTAACAAATATTCATATTCCTGCAAAATAAATGTACGTGGATTGTTAACTCAATACTCAAAATTTCTAGGACAATTACAAGTGTAAACACAATGTGTGGTGCCATGGAAGATGCTACCTATCAAGAGACAGTGTTAGAATATAAAGAGGAAAACTTCAATTGACATCAGAGGAGCCGCAAGACCTGGCATAGTCAATTACAAGAAAAAAACTTGACTAGCTGGCACCTAGGAGTTACGCAAGGACCATGACTAAAACTTTTTGGTAGAAGGATGTGTGTGAGGAGGAGGAGGAAAGAAGAAATAACTTTCACTGAAATGTAGGCTATAACTATTCCTTTGATATCCCATCTCAGCTGTGAGTCTGTTTTATGATGTTTACATTTTTTTAAAAATAAAACCTCATATTTAAATGGTTTTAAAGTTTGATGATTTCTGGGAAACTAAAGATAGCTAGCAGAGAGAATATCATGGCCTCTGACTACTTAAAATTTAGAGTCATGTCAAAGGCAATGAAAGATGTATGGTAGGCATTCCTCTTTACTGTGGTGGGTGATGAGAATATAGATAATGACTCATCTCCACAGAGGCTGGCTGATGATGTAGAAAGAGTAAGGAGTAGCCAATGGATGGTCAACTATACCATTGTATCTATATCATGTTAAAAGATCTAGAAGAAATCTCCGCATTCCATGAAGCATGTTAGGTGAACTTTTGCAGAAGATTTATGGGAGGCCATGTAAAATATAACCAAAGGGTTTGATCTCTAGACAAGGTCAGAGTCTTTATTGTAATATTAAGAAGTAAGTTCATTTAGGATAGGAACCATTACTAATTTAGTGCTTTATATAAATGCTTGTTGGATCATTCTGGTTGTTTCTATTTCTATAGGTTCTTAATTTTAAAATCATTTTCTTATTCTTTCCACTTCATCCTACATATCCAAAATATTTATATTCCCTATAAGATCTCTCAATTTAGTTTCTTCTTTTTACTTCTATCTGAGCATATCTTCAATTAATTTCTTTTATTTCTGTAACATCTGCCTTCATTCTTCCCCCTTCATACATGTATATATTTGTATGTATACATATACATATATACATACACATGTGTGTATTTATTCCTCATTTTACCTGTGTTCTTTATATCTCTGATATATTGTTCATGTATTCAGAAATTTTCCAGTATCACTACCAACTCCTATCAATCAAATCACTCTGCTCTGAGCTACCTACATAAATTTATCTCATTTTTTCTTCATATATGATATACATAAGTCAAATTGTTGTCTTGAGTATGTTCTGGTTTACTCTCCCACAACCGAGTACTATATCTCCCCATCAGTGTTCTAGTATAATCTGAAGAGCAAAGGGATATCTCTTCTAAAGCAATCAGCTAACGCTCACAAATTTTATTTATCCCTTTGTTAACTAGTGTAAATGTAAACTAGTTCTACTTAACCACCTAACATTGATTGGCTTTTGCAAAGGGATATTTACTTAAAATACATAGTAAAACCAAATTACAATCAGTAATTTTACAAACATATTATGACACAATCTATTTTTCCCTACTGTGGTCTCTTGAGTGATTTGAGTCAGACACAACCTAGTTCCTATAAAATATACATCTCACCAATATCTGTTCCAATTGTAACATCCCTGCAAGATGAATCCTGTTCTCTTCTACCAATGGATTTGGTTCTGAAAGTCACTTCTTGTCCTTTGGTACATAATGTTGGTTTCACATTAAAACCAGATCCCTGCAGTGACACCTTCAGAATTCATCTATGTGCCAGTCTTTGTCATACTATATTATTCTACACTTCCCATTATCTTTCTGTCTCCTTGTCTTTGTACTTTGTTCACATTGCTAAACAGGTCAAAATGGATGCTATCAACATCATCCTTCCTCATTCTTTCTCTTTAAGTCCTTTTAAGACCCACTTAGCTGCCACCTCTTCTACGAATGCTTCTTTGTCATATTCTTCCCTATACCTTCCCAAAAGTTCTCTACTGCATATATTTTGTCTTTTATTATTTAATTAGATTTGCATTAAAGCAAAGAAGCCATGTATGTAAATTGTTTCAGAGGGTAAATATTCAAGATTTCCACTAAAATTTGCATGTATTTCATTCTGTGAATTTTACAATAGGAGCATGACATTCATTGGAGTACTCTATAGGCATTGCAAAAAGGAGGTACAGATTTAGGTTATGTTGAGAGGAAGAAAGTGAAATAAGGAAGAAAAGTATTCAAAGTAACCTATAGGAGGAGGTGAAGGCATTTATTTTATTCCACATACTGGTGATAAGCATTCAGGAAACTGATATAAAAAGAAATATTGACCTAGTCAGCATTTTAGAGAATCTCATCCTAGAATGCACATAATTCTCCATTTGTATGTGAATTTATTTGTCCATTTATTTCCCTTATGTATTCTCCATACACCTTCTGTAAGGAAATTCATTTTTTTTAGTGTCATTTTACAAATGAAGCTGTATGTGCCTAGGGAGGACAGCATACTGAGTGCTTTGAGAACATTATGATCACCTAATAAATCAGAACAAGACTTTGGTCTTCATTGTTTTGCCTATGATTTGCCATGCAACACTTTATCTATTAGATGACTGGCTCTTAAAAATAATGGGTCCTTTCTTCTTACTATAACATTTAAGTAGAATATAGTTTTCCATACACTGCAGTTTGAAAATCATTGCCTTCTATACCAATTAACTAGACAGCAAATGGAAATCTAAAATGTCATCATTTTTCAAAGAAAAGAGTGAGGGGTTTGGAGTCAAAAGGCCTGAAGAGTTATTCTTCTATTTAATACCAATTGTCACCTTGGACAAATCATTTAATCGCCATGGGCTTTCTTCAGTTATAAAATGAAAGACTGAATATATGACCTCTCAACATTCTTAGAGCACTAACACTATAATCTAAATACAATACTTTGTCCCTAACAGTGACAGTGAATTCTACACTAAAAAATGCATAGTAGGCTTTCTCTCCTGCCTCTATCTTTAGTTAGCAATGTGAAGTTGAGAAAGTGGTCTTAATTCTCTGAGTCTAACCTCTACAACCTATATAATACAGTGGAGCAAATTTCCAAGATTGCTTTAAGTTTTCAATGGATCTGTTAACTCATTAACATGATATTCCATCCAGATATTGATTGTAATTCATCCACAACTGTGACTTTTGCTCTTCTGAAAATTCTTCTGCAGAGTTTCTACTCAAGATTCTGTGGTGTGTAAATATAATTTTCAAATTCCATCAATGAAATGGAGCATATCATCTGTCCATCAATTAACTCAAGCTCTTGTCATATGATCAGACTATTTTAGGCATATCACTCTCATGCTATCCTTAATAACTATGCTCATTCATTCTTTCTTTCAAAGAGTATTCAATTAGCACCTACTGTGACAAAAGCACTTTGTGGCAACTGTAGATGCTGGTGATCCAAATATAGCCTATTCATATCCAACACATGCCTCTTTGCTGACCCATTTGGTTACATTTAAATTTAATTTGTCAGAGGTTATGAAATTCTGTGACTTGGAGTCATAGATAAAAAAGAAATATAAGCATATTGTCATTAAAGAAATAGATCTTTGTTTTAGAGAAATGCATTGCTTTAAAAGTATGATAATTCTCCAATGGCAATTGTCAAATCTTCCACTCATTTAATTTTGGGGAAAATTCATCATTAGTTTGCATAATGTATTTCCTATACAAACATGATACATGTTTAATTGTGTCACATATAGCTACACATGACAACTTTTTTTTTTTAGCTTTTCCTATCAATTTTCTATCAAACCATGGATGATAGGCATTCTTCATCAAAATGTGTTGCTGCTTCTGTTGGTGGTGGTGATTTGGTTCTCCTTTCTGTGCATAGCTAGGGCAAATACTTTTGAGTGATATGAGGATATGCATTGTTCTGGGCCTTGAGGCAATCACCACAGTTACATTTACATGTAGGACAATCTGGAGAACCTCAACATCTATATGAATACCAATTTTACTTTGACTCTATTCAGGCCTCTCTTCATGATGGTGGCAACACTATCAGTGGATAAGTGTAATGCTGTTTTACAGCCCTAATTATTAATAATCAGAGGGGTGTCAGGCAAATTTCCTTTGTCAAATATTTCAAGGAATTTACTTTTTCTCTCCTATAAATGAGAACCATGATAGGAATAACAAGATACTATATAAGTTTTAAAAAACAAATAGGAGACAGTGGTTAGGAAATTGCTATGCTTAGATATTTTTTCCCCCTGAGGTAAAAGAAATGATTTTGTAATAATATATTTTGTTAATTTTTCCATAGTGCTTGCACCTTTCAAAGTGCTTTCACATATTCATTTTCATTATTTAAAGGAAACATATCTCATTAATGTGGTTATTCCCTCCTTCTGGGCAGACCACAACCAATCCCTGCATGTTCATCCTGTGAGATTCTTACTAAGGTTCTTTAGTATATCCTCCAATGAAAATCTACCCAGCATTTATATGCCTTCTTCTATCAAGATCGTTCTACATTCTGCAGGCCCTAGCATAGCATTGAGGTTAGCCAAATGGCCTTTATCACTCCTTGTATCCTTGTTGGATAATATCTCATACAATACTCCTTGATTACAAGTTAGCACTATAAATATACCACAGCCTACTGATTCCTACAATGTTGTGCTTCACTGAACCAGTTCAACCTGTAATTTGATTATTAAGAGATTATATTTTTCTAAGATTTACAGTCATACAAAATCATCAAAAGAATATTTGCATTGGAAAATATTGAAAGGGAAAGGCAGGGCAATTGGGGTTAAGTGACTTGCCCAAGGTCACATGGCTAGTAAGTGTTAAGTGTCTGAGGCCAGATTTGAATTCAGTTCCTTCTGACTTCAGGACCATTGCTCTATTCACTGTGCCACCTAGCTGTCCCAATTTAACACTTTTGAAACTAAGGTTACCCATATATAAAAATGAGACAACATACACTATTTGAGAAATAAATTTAAGAGAGTTTATACTCACAGACTTTTACCCTGAATGATTTACCAGCAACATAAATTATGTGCTTTAGGGTAAAGCATAGGAATCAAGGGGGAAAAGTCAGTGGAAGCAATTCCTTCAGGTTTTATTTTATAGAAATTCACTAGTTATTCTAAGAAATCTCAAAGGGAGAAGTTTTATGTAATAGGTACTGTTTGAATTGAGACTCTAGTTTTAATGATGAAATTGAAAGAAAATTCTCTATGTGCACAACTCTATCTCCCTTTGGTATATTTGAGGATTTTTCCACATTTAAATTTCTCACAGTTGGTTTTTTTCCTCTTTGGAATGTTCCCAAGTAAGACATATTTTTAGGCAGAAGAGAGGCAGGAGTGCATATGTATAATATAAGTAATTAAGAATGTACAGGACAGACAATGGAATATTTCTGGAAAGATGTATTGTTTTATAAAGCCACTCATTTTGAAAATTTAAATATCAAATAAATAGTGAAAACTGGTGTGAATGACTGTCAACATTACTAAAGAATGTTGAGAGAACAGATGCCAATCTTATCTCTTTTTGCAAACAAAACTTTTACTAAACTATCAAATTTGGATCTGCTATTTATTCAGTCTCAGAAAAGCAATTCAAAAAAGCAATATTTTAAGTTTATTTAAAAATAATTACATACATTCCTCTATGTTCAATAAAGTCACAGCTGTTCTCATTATTCTGAACTTTTCATTAGCTAGTCAGTTCTTTATAATTGAAAAAATATTCAACATGCCTCTTGGATTTACTTGGATGTAAAAATATCTCTTTATAATGAGTTAAACTTCATTTGGATGGTTTTTTTTAAGCTTTCCCTTTGAAACAGAGACTCAAACACTGGTCTACTAAAGGATAAGTATTAGAAGGGTTGCTTAGTCATAGTGGGAATATTGGATAGATTGTGGGATTTGGAATTGTAAGATCTGAATTTGAATTTTGTCTTATTTGTGATGATGGTCGAAGAACTTAACATCAAAGAATGTTGGTCTCAAAGTCATCCTATGATCATCTATAACATCAGGATAAAATTATTTGCATTATTTACTTCATTATTAATGGGGAGAGTGCTATATAAAGGAGTTATTATTATCATTCTAGGTTCCCTCTAAAGAGAGAATATCAAAGAAAATTTCCCTCCAATTAACGGGTAGTGCTATAAGCACATAATTTATTTAATGTTATAGAAAGTCTCTTTGTCCTAAAATAAAAGACAAAAAAAGAACTATTTTCCTGAATATTTTCAGTATGTAAGAAAATCCATGAGCATAGACATAAGCATCCAGAAACAGTTCTTTGGTCTTATTTTAGTCAGGTTGGGGCCTCCCCTTTCCTCTAACACTAAGTTTCTGCTCTAGACACACCTTGTTGTCACCTGGAACCTCTTCCTTCTCTAAATCTGCTTGAAGCTTCTAATACAACTGGAAGGAGGACAGCCATGAGATAGGACACATAAAAGGTATTTTAAGATGTTTTTGCCCTAAAAGGTTTCATTAAAGATGCTTGAAGGTCAAAGTAAGTCAGTAATAATGTAGTCTTGGATATGGTGCTATGCCTAGTAGGTGCTTAATAAATATGTATTGTTGGATAGTTTGGTCCTGGAAGAAATGAAAATGACACTGAAGAAAAAAAAGGTTGGGGAAAAGATCAAGTACCCAAGAGGGAAATCCATGCTGGAGGCAGATGAACTTCGAGTACATAGAAATATTATCTTAAGGTATATAAAACAGTAGATAATAATAATGATAGGGGTGATTTTGGATATTATTATTTCTACCAAAGAGGTGATTATAAGACTATCAATAACTGCTGACATATACCTCCACTCATATCTATACAAAAATCATAGGACCATTATCTGCACATTTTGAATACCCTCTTAATGCATTTGAAGAGAACCAGCATACTTCCACAAGAGAAATTTTATAATAGATTACATCTTTACAAACATAAAATTAAGCATAATAAAGACTAGTACAATTAACCATAATTAAGAATACATAAGATCCCATTAAACTGTGAATTCCTTGAGGGCAGGTACTGTCTTTTGCCTTTCTTTGTATCCCCAGTGCTTAACACAGTACCTTGTACATAGTAGGTATTTAATAAATGCTTTCTTACTATCTAATCATGGTCCTTTGAGTATATAAAGGCATGCATTTTGGTAAAGCAAAACATTAGTTTAAAGACTTTCTTCTATCAAGGTGTCTCCCATGTATATATTAAAAATCATTCAGGATCTCTGAAAAGATAAAACAGAAATTATACTGTTTTGTGACTTAGTGATTTTAAAGTTGCAGCTACTATGGAGAATGTACTTGCTAGTCCAAATGCAAGAGAGAATTGCTTATATATCTATTGTGAGATTCTGCAGGTATTTGTGTTTGTAAACAACCTCAAATACTACGGGCAACAAGCTCCAGAAACATTCCCAAATCCCCTTGATGAGAGGCATAATTATTCAAAAGAAGACTTTGGACTATCTTCCTTGCAGATAAAACCAAATGGATGAAAACTGCCAGATTATATGCAATATAGATATTTGCAGACCTTTAGGTTGATGACATCAGTGGTTTCTGATATATCATTATACAATCTACTCTACTGATCTACATATATCTGAAAGGATAGACACTAAAACTGAATTTGAAGTTGAACAGAAGGAATAAAAAAGGCTGAAATACTCTTGAGAAATTATGCAATTCTTTTAACAACCTCATGTTTCTTACTAAAACAAAAAGCTGTCAATTTAATAGTAATAGTTTTCCAGTGACATTTTATGGATTCTAGTCATGTAATACCACAAGAATTGAGTCTGAATGTCAACTAAAAGGCATTGGAGAGGTGTATATGGGAAAGAATAGATTACAACACATCAAAAATGAGAAATTACTTAGAAGAAATAATACACACACCAAAATACACATAGCAATACTTTTTTTCAATAGAAAAGAATTGGAAACCAAGCAGAAGTAGATGCCCAAGTAGATGAAAAATAGTTAAATTGTGTTGAATGAATTCAATAGAATATCATTGTACCATGAGAAATGATGAATTGATGAATACAAGCAAGCATGAGAAGACTTAAATAAACTGCTGAAGTAAGCAGAATGAGGAAGCCAATATACAGAATGACTACAACAAAATGAGTTGGAAGAACAACAACAAAAATCAAAACTGAATGCTTGGTAACTATGACAAAGGTTGGTCCCAAAAAGATTTATAAGAATGTATCACTATTCATTCTTTGAAAAGATGGAGGAATACATAGGAACAGATGGACTTGAATGGTGTATTTGTTACTTTTGCTGAATTGCCTTTTCCCCTTCCTTTTTATTTTTTTCCTTTTGTTATAAGGGATACAAGAGAAAGGAAGGATATACTGGGAAATGAAAATCATGTAAAAACTAAAATAACAACATTTTTTTTTAAATCTAAGCTTCTTACGGATAGAGATTGTTTCATTTTGGTTTTTGTACCTTTTATTTCCAGAACAGTACATTATGTTTTAGATACATAATAAGCATTTTGTGATTGACCTGGCTTAACTCATTCTCCAGGACTTTATTCTTTTATGGTGACTGCTTATAATTCTCTCCCTACTCTACACTCATATGTCAACCTTGTCACAGGCTATATCTACTCCTCCAAATTAGGCAATGCTATGAAGATTAAATTTTGATCACTGTCTTTCCTGGAATTAATTCAAAGATCTCAGGTCCTGGGATGTCATTGCTGGATACTCTTGCCCTAAACTACATTATGCATGGCTGTCACATTTCCTTCAGAGAGCTCTATCTCTTCCAGTTTGCTAAGTACTAGAAGAAGTCTTATCACCTCTGAATGAATAATATACTAAGAATTGTATCTTATGTGCCATGTACAATTATCAGTGTTGAGAGAAGATTCTAAAGGTATAATGTGGGGTTGATTGAGTTTATTATATAAATTATTTGCAGAATATTGGACCAAAATAGAGTAAGAAAGTGACAAGGATCTCATGGGCCACAGAGTTTACAACATGAGTAAGAAAGAGAGATGGCCATAACAAGCCTTTATGCCCTCATCGGAAAGTTATAAATGTATAACTAGATTTGTGAAACTATTATTAATTTTTTTTTTCTTCACTTGGGTTTCAAGGGATGCAGGATGAATAGTTATTTACCTTGTTCAGTCATTTTCAGTCATGTCTGACTTTTCATGACCTCATTTGGGGTTTTCTTGGCAAAGATACTGTAATGGTTTGCTTTTCTCAAGCTCATTTTACAAATAAAGAAACAGAGGTAAACAAGATTATGTAGGTCAACCAGAGTCACACAGGTAATAAGTGCCTGTGGTCAGATTTGAACTGAGAAAGATGAGTCCTCCTGACTCCAGGAGTGGCCCATTATCCACTGTACTACTTAGCTACCCTCAAATAGTTGTATTTGTCTTTAACACTTAATACTGTGTTTTTAAAATCAGCCTGGTTACCCTCTAATGGTTTCAGAGAGTAACTGTAGAAATGCAGTTACCAGAGTAAATAGTGAAAAGTCAAAATAAGGATACAAAGTATTGCTTATAGAGAAAGGTAAATATGGGTGAATGATTAAACTGCATTATTATTTTCTTTATCATATTGTGAGTAGGAAAACCAGACACACATTGAGAAAAAAACAGTACTTCAAATACTGTCCCAGAATTCAGTTTATGGATGCGACCATCAAACTGGGATTAGCCTGTGGTTTAAAAGTCAATCTTTACCGAAAGCTCTAAGAATAATGTGATCTAATCAATCTACCCAAAAATTACTTTATAAAACTAGAAAAAATGGTAACAAAATTCATTTGGAAGAACAAAAAGTCCAGAATATCAAGGCAATTAATGAAAAGAAATGCTAGAGAAGGTGGCCTAGCCTTACCAGATTTTAACCTGTATTATAAAGCAGCAGTCATCAAAACTGCTTGCTACGGGCTAAGGGATAGAGTAATGGATCAATGGAATAGATTGGGTACAAAAGACTCAATCATCAATGATTATAGTAATATACTGTTTGATAAGTCCAAAGATCCCAGTTTCTGGGATGAGAACTCACTATTTGACAAAAACTGCTAGGAAAATTGGAACATAGTATGGCAGAAACTGGGTATAGACCATCATCTAATGCTATACACCAAAGTCAAGTCTAAATGGGTGCATGACATAGGTATAAAGACTGATACTGTAAATAATCTGGGGAAGCAAGGAATAGTTTACTTGTCAGATTTATGGAATAGGAAGAACTTTATGACCAAAGAAGAATTGGAGAGCATTATAAAATG
>JAQQSV010019992.1:0-11076 GCA_028646515.1 Pseudochirops corinnae | reverse complement strand
TCCTATATAGACATATATATGTGTGTATACATATATATAGATTTATATTCCCTTCAACTATCCTCATACTGAGAAAAGTTTCATAAGTTGCAATTATCATTTTTCCATGTTGGCATGTAAATAGTTCAACTTTGATAAGTTCCTTTTGATTTCTTTTCCCTGTTTACCTTCTCATGCTTCTCTTGCTTCTTGTATTTGAATGTCAAATTTTCTATTCAGTTTTGGTTTTTTCATCAAGAATGCTTGAAAGTCCTCTACCTCATTGAATGACCGTATTTTCCCCTTGCTGAGCAGGTGATTTTTGGTTTTAATCCTGGCTCCTTTGACCTCCAGAATATCATATTCCAAGCCCTTTGATCCCTTAATGTAGAAGCTGCTAGATCCTGTGTTTTCCTAATTGTGTTTCCACAATATTCAAATTGTTTCTTCTGTTCTGTTTTTTTAAACTGTTATTTTCTTCAGTATTTTTTGTGCCTCCTTTGCCAAGCTGCTGACTTTCATTATTTTCTTGCATTACTCTCATTTCTTTTCCCAGTTTTTCCTCTACCTTTCTTATTTGATTTTTACAATCCTTTTTGAGCTCTTCTAGTAATTCTTTTTGGGTCTGAGAATAATTCCCATTTTTCTTTGAAGCTTTGGATGTAGCAACTTTGACTTTGTTTTCTTCTTCTGAGTTACCATCTTGACTCCTTACTTTCCCATTGCCACTTCCAGACCTTCCCACAGCCATTATGACTTAGTCAGTTTCTCCTTTGAGGTTCATTCAGTCCAAATATATTTCAGTACCTGAAATCATTGCAAAGTCTTTCTAAAACCACATCATCTCCTGCCCTCATATTAGGGGACTTCAGCATTCATGTTGATACTTCTTCAAACCCCTGACTTTCCCATTACTTGATGATTTTACTCATTTCCTATGATCTCCACTGTACCTCAGCTACACATGTAGCTTGACTTTACCATCTCTACTTCTCTTTTCATGAACTCAAAAATTCTTTCATTTGATTGTAATCCTATGATTCCATCTTTATCTCTGCTTTATGTCATCTAACACTGTTCTGACTATCAGACTCCCTTATTCACTCAATTCCAGTGACTTCCTGTTACTTCTGGGATAAAATATAAATTTCTGTTTAGCTTTTAAAGCCCTATACAACTTAGCCCTAACCTACCTATTTCACCTCACTGGACATATTTACCCTTCCACTCTTTACACACAACACTCGATTTGCTGTTTTTGTGCCTTTGTAATGATTGTGTATAGTATCTGGAATGCACTTTGTGCTTACTCCTGCCTCACAGAATTCTTCTCTCCCTCTAGGATATAGCTTAAGTACTATGTGCATGAAGTCTTTTCTGATTCCTATGTCTTCCCATTCTCTAGACTACTTAGTGTAGAAATGTAGTACAACTGAATAATAATACAGTAGCTAATGGCTGTGGTGGGTTTATCTGAGTAGACTGGCTTCTGTGATGGAAGTCGGGCCCATTTACTGCAGAAAACTAGGTTTTCAAACTCATTACAAGTTTTGTGGGCTGTAGCTCCTAAGGTCATGAGGAATACTGGTATCTTACCTCTCTGTATACCATGTGAATCCCAGGATCTGGGAGCACAGGTTTGACTGTATAAGATTCCCAGCCTGCCTTTCACATCATCAGTTACTTCAATAATTCAAGGATTATATTGCTTTCACTTTACACATTAGGAGGCAGTTCAGTTCATCAGGTATTTATCAAATATCTCCTTTGTGCCAGATGCTGCAGATACAAAGGTAGAAATGAAAAAAATGCCCCTGCTTTCAGAAAACTTTCATTCTCTTATGGGAAATAACATACACAAAAATAAACATAAAATATATACAGAATTGTGGCTGAAAATATGCATCACCTGATGACCAACTTTGAACTTAGGTAGGCTCGTCCTTGATTGAGAAACTGTTACTTAACTACAAACTTCCAGTTTGGTAGGACTTGCTTCAGTTTGTGCTGTGTTTGCATAATCTTCAAGAAGTGGGCTCACCTTCATACCCTTATCCAGCATTTTTAAAAAATCGTTTAAGAACATGCATTAACATTGAGGAGAGATTGGTCTTCTAATAAAGAGGGCAGTGGGTAGCATGAAAGATTGTACAAAAGATCAGCTCACATAAACTCCAGCAAATGTCTTAAAAGGACTCCCAAAAGACCAAAGATAAAGGAAAAAAAATAACATTTAGACAAGTATTGTAAATGCAGAAGCCAGTAGAATCAGAAAAAGGAGCTGGCCTCAGGAAAGCCAGTATAAGTTCAGGTTAACAGGGAAGCCAGCAGAGGCAGAAAGAGGAGCCACATCCAGGGAAGTCACTTCTAACTCCCCCAGTAGTAACTGGAGCCATCCCATATTTCACATAGTAGAATCCCAAGCCAGCATGAGCTCTAGCAATTGAGGACCTAAAACCAGAACCAGCACCTATAGGTCACTGCATAGAAAGCCAAAGTACTTCTTAGAACACTATAAGCCACAACAGGAGATAGGGCCAATTATCACCCCAGATATGCTGTGCTGCAGACCTAAGACCAGCATGGTATCTTGGGGTAATCTTGTAAGGAGGAGAGAAACTGGCCAAGTCAAGAGTCCACCAGGAGACTGAAGCAGATAACACATGTTGAGGCAGAGGGTAGGACCTTTACTAATCACCCCAGTCTATATCAGCAGTGGCAAAGGCATCTAATAACAGAAGTCACAAGACCAAACATGGCCTGCACAACTTACCTAAGATGGATGAGATTACCTTGAGCACAAAATACCCATCTAAAACACTAAGGCTGAAAATAGAAGTAACTAGGAGAAAACATTGAATAAAATGTAGAACTAATATACTATGCCTTAAGAAAAAAAAACAAAGGCTTTTTTTTTCCAGAAGAGAAAAACTGCACAACAATAAGTAAAGTCTTGGAGGGGGGAAATGCCTTGATCCTAAGGATTGTAGAAGTGACTGTAAGAAATGAGGTTTTTTGGGCATTTTTTTAAAGAAATTAGATTTGAGAAGGAAAAATTAAAGAATAAATGGCATAAAAGAAAAGATCAAAAACTTTACCCAAGTAATGGAATCCCTGAAAAATATTACAGGGCAAACAGAAGTCAGTGAATGCATGGAACAGCAAAAAATATCAGAACAAAATCAAAATATTGGGAAAAAATATAAGAAAATGTAAAATATCTACTATCAAAAACAATTGACTTAGAAATAAGTAAAAGAGAGATGATTTAAGAATTTTTGGATTCTCTGAAAAGCATGAAGAAGGAAAAAATGTATATGCTATATTTCAAGAAATTAGAAAATTACCAGTACCTATGAGAACCAGAGAGCAAATAGAGAAAAAAAAATCCCTAATTTTCAGTTTAAAAAATTCACTGAAAAAAAAAGTCACCTCCTGAAAGAAATCCCATGATGAAAACACCAAGTAATGTCATAGTCAAAAATCCTGGACTTCTGAGTCAGATTAAAAAAAAAATACTCCAAGAAGACAGGAAGAAAGAGTAAAATTATCAAAGAATCACAGTTAGAATTACTCAAGTCAGCAAGCATTTATTAAGCACCACCGTGTACTAAGAAATGGAGAAACAAAGAAAAAAGTTTCTTTTCTAAAGGATCTTACATTCTAATAGCATAAAAACATGAAAACAATTATGTACAAACAAAAGTATAAATTGTGCAACTATTTTAAATGAGAGAAATTCTTAGAACACAAGTATTACAAAGGTAAAAGATAAAGGATTATAGTCAACAATGACTTACCTTGTAAAACTTAGTATAATGATATAGGAGAGAAAATTGGCCTTTAATTTAAAAAAAAAATAATTTCAAGCATTCTTGATGAATAAACTGAAGGTGATTGTAAATTTTGGAAGCAAACACAAGCATTAAGATAAATTTAAAGAGATAAATAAATACTTGAGCAACTAGGAGGGGCATAATTATGATGAAGCACTTTCTAATAAGGGGAGAAGAGACAAGCATCCCCTTTAAAACCCTAACGTCTTTGGAAAATCTCAGAAAGAGTTAAGAAAAATGAACACAGAGCTTCAAAGTAGTTTTTGCTTTAGAGGAAGAAAAGAAGGAAAAGTATAAGGTTATTATTTGAGATAAATACAAAATTAACCATCATAGCAGTGAATATCAATGGGATAAACATACCCATAAAATGGAGGAAGGTAACAAATTAGGTAGCAGAATCCAGTATGTTTGCAGAAAACTCATTTGAAACAGTGATTCACAAAGATTTAAGGAGTGAAGCTGGAGTAGAATTTGTGATTGTTACAGGCAAATTTTTTTAAAATAGGGCTAGCAATTATGATCACAGGCAAGGCAGTAGTAAAAAAAAATTGACATGATTAAAAGAGAAAAATAAGCAGGAAAAAATTATGTTCAAAGGCAGCACCATAGGTAATCAAATAACATCAATACTTAATACACATGGACTGAATGATATAACATCTAAATACTTGAAAAACTAGTTATTAAAATTCCAGAGGAAAATAGTCCATCTATAATAGTTGGGAAGCTCAATGTATTCCTTTCAGACCAAGACAAGTGTGATAAAAAAAAGAAAGGCTAAAGTAGACAGGTGGCACAGTGGATAGTGCTCAGCCTAGAGTCAGGAAGTCTTAGCTTCCGGAGTTCAAATGTGGCCTCAGGCACTTACTAGCTGTGTGACACTGGGCAAATCATTTAAACCTGTTTGCCTGTCTAAGTTTTCTCATCTAAAAACTGAGCTGGAGAAGGAAATGGCAAACCACTCCAGTATCTTTGCCACGAAAATCCCAAATGAAGTCTTGAAGAGTTGGATACAACCAAAAATGACTAGACAACAAAAAAGGACTTAAATAGAACTTTGAAAAAGTTACATATGATAGATTGATTACTAATTGGTGATTAGATTAGCAATCCAAATGCTCAAATGATTATTGATTGGAAATTGTAATAAATACATGTATTTCTCAGATGTGTATGACCTTTGCCAAAAATTGACCAAGTGCTAAGATATAAAAAGTTCACAAACATGTACAGAAAAACAAAAATATTAAACACATTCTTGGTTGACCACAACACAATAAAAATTATAATCATTAAGGTTCCTTGAACAAAGCATTCAAACTAAGCATTCAAACTTAAATAGATACTAACTTAATCCTTTTGAATCAATGGGTAAAAGAACAGATCATAGAAACAACAGACAATTTCTGTTGTTTTTTTTTAAACAAGACAATATGCCATATCTTTTGGGTTATAGCCAAAGTAGTCTTTAGAGGAAATTTTATAGCTCTAAAGTACTTTTATCAACAAAAGAGAGAAAGAGTAAGTCAATGAATTGGTCATTCTAATTCTAAAACAATTAGAAAAGCAACATTTTTAAAAAATTAACTAAAAACAAAAATAGAATTTCTGAAAATCAAAGAAGAGATAAAATTTAATTTATAAGTAAAGCTAGAAATTGTTTTTTTTGGGGGGGGATATATAAACCATTATCCAATATGATATTTAAAAAAGAGAAAAGAAATACTCAGATTATCTGAACAAGAAATAGGGAATTTAAATAGGTTACTGAACAAGAAAATCCAGGACCAAATTTTATCAAGCATTCAAAGAATGAGTAATTCCAATATTACATAAATTGAGGGGAGGAGATTAAAAAAAAAAGACAGGCATCCTACTAAACCCCTTCCATGAGACAAATATGTCCTAATATCTAAACCAGGGAGAAAGAAAGTAAGGGAGAGGGGAAAACCTAAGTTTATATCTGTAATAAATATTTATGTAAAAGTATTGAATAAAGTGTTAGTAAGGAGGCTATAGCAGCATATTTGAAAGATGATACACAATTTATACCTGGACTGCTGGATTGTTCAGTATTAAGAAAACTTCAAACATAATAAAGCATATTCATACTGGAAACAAAAAAATATCACACAATTATATAAAAATGCAGAAAAGGCTTTTTAACAAATTATAACACCTCTTTATGTTAAAAATATTTTTTAAAACACAAAAATAAATTACCATTCCTTAATATTGACAAGTAGCAGCTATCAAAAATGAAGGACTAGAATTGTCTATAATTAAGAAATAATAAAGCCTTTCTAATAAGACAGGGAATAAAGCAAGAATATTTACTGTCATCACCATTATTTGATTTTGTCCTAGAAATTCTACTAAGGAAAAGAAATTGAGGAAATAAGCATATAAAAAGGAAACAACTTGAGCTCTTTATATAGATAATATGATAGTTTACTTAGAGAAACCTGAAGCCAACTAAAAAAATTAATTCAAACAATTAACAACATCAGTAAGAAAGGAGTCAAAGGATTTGAAGAGACAATTCTCAAAAGAAAGAATACAGACTATCACTGGCCATATGAAAAACTATATCAGTAACTATACCATAAAAAATCATATTTGTAACTATAAGATAAATAAATTAAAATGTGTAAGAGTCTATGTCACATGTATTAAATTAGCAAAAGAAAAATAACAGCACACTAATGTGCTATTCCTGGAACTATGAAGTGATCCAATCATTGTGGAAAGCAATTTGGTGCTTTACTTTAAAAGTCAGTAAACTGGACCTACCATTTAGCCGAGACATACCAATACTATCAAATTAGTCAAAGGAAGACAGAAAAGGATCCATTTGTACAAAAGATATTTATAGCAGCTTTTTTTGTTGTTGTAGCAAACAGCTATAAACAAAACAGGTGCCCATCAATTGGGGAATAACTGAAATTATCATACATGATTGTAATGGAATATTGCTACCCTTTTAGAAATGACAAAAAGGATGAATTCAGATGAACCTGGGAAGGTTTCTATGAACTGATGCCAAGTGAAGAGAACAGAACCAGGAGAAAACAATCTACAATGTCTATATATTGTAAAGAAAAGTAGCTTTGAGGGGGAAGGATGGAGGGGAGGGCAGTGTTGGGAGGAGGGATGTTAGAAGCACACACTAATAAAGGGACAGGGACAAAGTAGAGAATAGAACAAGTGGGGGGTGGAATAGAAAGGAGGAAAATATAGTCAGTCTTTCACAATATGTCCATTGTGGAGATGTTCTGCATAACTACACATATACAGCCTGTATTGAATTGCTTGTCTTTTCAGTGGGGGTGGGTGACGAGGGAGGAAGGGAAAGAATCTAGAACTTAAAGTTCTAAAATCAAATTTTAAAAAAATGTGTATATGTTATTATTATTATTATTATTATTTTTATTATTATTATTATTATTATTTACATGCAACTGGGTAGTAAGATATACAGGCACTGGGGTAGGTAGGGAGATCCATCTTGCCCTACCAGAAAGTCAGAGGGAGGATGGGGGAGGATATAGGAGAGAGCAGATTGGGGGAGGGGCTATACAGTGGGATCACTATTTTGGGGTGGTGGGTAGGGGAAAGTCGGGGAGAAAATTTGTAACTCAAAATCTTGTGGAAATCAATGATGTAAACCAAAATATGAAAGTTTAAAAAAAAAGTAGCTTTGAAAGACCTAATTATAATCAGTACAGTATTAATCATGACTTGATGTCTGATAATAAATCTTGCTCCTCACTTCTTAGCAAGGAGGTGATGTACAAAAGTTGCAGAAGATAAATAAATTTTTCATATGTGGACAAGAAATTGGAGAGAGATGATCTTGCACCAACTTTTTTTTAATTGTTTTTACAAATTATCAGGATATTTTATGATTGGTAATTCTAGTTTTGAATTCTACAAATCTACTTTTGTACTGCCACTGTATTTTGATATTATCTTTTTTTTCTTATAGGACAGGATGTAGCTGACAGGTGGTATAGTGAAGTGAGGAATTATGACTTTAGGAGTCCAGGATTCTCCTCAGACTCAGGTGAGTATTTTTTGCCATTATTCTCCAAAATATAAGGTTTTGTTTTTGGTTTTGCTTTTTATTATGAAGATAGGAAATTCAATCAGTTAACATTTCCAAGATCCTATTTCAAGTATTTCTTTCATTTTATCTTTCAGAAAAGCAAAAAAAAAAAAAAAAAGTTACAAAAAACAGACACCGTTTTTTCACTTGGGTTTTTGACTGCAACTTTCTGGTTCATTATAGAACTGCAGGTTTTCATAGTCTGTGATAATCTTAATATATAGTAGAAGTTTTTATTAAACACACACACACACACACACAGTTGAAGGGGGATCTATCCATCTCACCCACAGTGTAATCTCCCCTTGAAATCTTATACTATGCCTGAGTATTATAAGACTTGAGAATCCAAGGGGAAGTTATATTAGACAATGCATAGATTGTTCTTCTTCTGTTGTTATATTAGAAGTTACATTAGACAATGCATAGATTATTCTGTCTTCTCAGTTACTAATGTATTATTTCTTTCTATCTCTATTGAGATGATAGATAAAAACTGTTTTATATACCTTACGTTAATAAAAGGAGTTCATAAATGCTGGTTTTTGTTGGACTAGAAAGGTTTGGCCAAGAAAAGATAGACAAGTTAGAAGCAAGCATGAGATGTTAGAAGTGTGAGCAGCAGAGAAAAAAAGGGATCTAGTCCAGCTGTTACATGCGCAGTAGTCTCCTCTACAACAGCCCTGCCCGTCAGTCATGCAGCCTCTGTTTAAAGAACTCCATTGGTAGATAATCCATTACCTCTAAAGGTAGCCCATTCTACTTTGACACAGCTCTATTTGTTGGAAAATTCTTCCTTATATCAAGCCTAAGCTATTTCTCTGTAACTTCTACCCGTTATTTCTATGTTTTTTCTTTTGAAGCTAAGCAGAGCAAATCTTCTACATGACAGTCTTTCATATACTTGAAGACAGCCACCCTATTCCACCTAAATATAATTCAGTTCAATAAACATTTATTAAATACCCCCTGTTTGTAAGGTCCCCTTCTGGATCACTGCCTTCTCATGGTGATGGGGGCTTGCATAGCTTAATGAAACTATGAGCTATGCTGCGCAGGATTACCCAAGATGGACAGGTCATCTTGTGAGTCACTGAACTTTAATGGTGGGAGTGAGTGAATTTAATTCAGGTGATCATTACATATACTTCTATGGGCAGGAATCCCTTAGAACTGTGGTTCTCAACCTTTCTAATGCTGCGACTCTTTAATACTCATATGTGGGCGTATCTGCATGTGGGCGGACCCGCCTGGAGACGGGTAGAGGAGCCGTGTCTGGGTTCCTAAGACCATCGGAAATATGTGTTTTCTGATGATCTTAGCAACCTCTGTGACCCCTGTGAAAGGGTCGTTCGACCCCCAAAGGGGTCGCAACCCACAGGTTGAGAACTGCTGCCTTAGAAGAATTGGAGCAGCCCTCATAGTCAGTAAAAGGGTGAGAAAAAGCAGTACTGGGGTATGATCTCAAAAATGGTTGTGGTAGATACTCGTTTTCAGCAACCCAAAAGGTAACTCTACACATGGACATCACCAGATAGTTAACATCAAAATCAGATTGATTATATACTTTGTAACCTAAGATAGAGAAACCTCTGTACAGTTATAAAACAAGACCTGGAGCTGAATATGGATCAGATCATGAGCATGTTATTGCAGAATTTAGATTTAAACTGAAGAAAGTGAGGAAAACATCAGACTGCATAGCTATAACCTAAATAACATCCTTTATGGATATGAACAGATTTAGGAGATTAGATCTGGTAGGTGGAGGGCCTGAAGAGCTATGGACAGAGGCTTGCAACATTATGCAGGAGGCAGCAGCAAAAAAACATCCCAAAGGAAAAGAAGAGCAACAAAGCACAGTGATGACTGATGAGCCTTTACAATAGCTGAAGAAAGAAGGAAAGCAAAAGGAAAAATATACCCAAATGAATGCAGAAGTTTGGAGAATAACAAGGAGAAATAAGAAGGTTTTCTTTAGAAAAAACAATGCAAAGAAGTAGAAGAAAAGAAAACAGGAAAGACAGATTTCTTAAAGAAAATTAGTGGTTTCAAGGGAAAGTTTCATGTAAAAATGAGCCTGGTAAAAAACAAAAACCTCAGAGATTTAACAGAAGTAGAAGAGGTGGCAGGAATACACAAAAGAACTATACAAGAAAGATCTTCACTATAACCACAATGGCATGGTCACTGATCTAGAGTTAGAAATTCTGGGGAGCAGAGCCAAGATGGTGGCATAGGAGCAGCAAGGTTCCACAGCTCCCACATAGCTGCCTCAAATACCAATAAAATATGACTCTAAGCAAATTTTAGGGCTCTAAAACTCACAAAAATACATCTCCTGCTGAAGGCAATTCGGCAGGAAAGGATCATCGCAGCACTGGGAGCCAAACCCAGCCCAGCCTGAAACCACGACTTGGCCCGGGGTGGGGCAGGGGGGGTGCGGCCAGGATGAGCCACAGCTGGAGCTTTCAGGAGAGTGGATCAGTGGCAGCTGTGGAAGTTTCCACAATTATCAAGCCATAAGAAACAAGGACTAAGTGAAAGGTCAGTGGAACTCAGCTAAACTTGGGGGAGAAAAGCAGTCCTGCCAAACTGCCTTAAGAGCAAGGAAGTGCTGGAAGCAGTGGCCCTACAGCCACTTCCACGTGGCTGCTTCAGAGCTCCAGGCCTGCAGACTGCAGGGGGGCCAAGCAATCGTTCAAAGGCTAAGTGCTCTTGCGTTGAATGGCCTGGGTCCAGATTATGGTCTTGGGTGGTGGTCCTGGGGTGCGTTTTCAGTGAGCCAAAGCTGGTGGGGGCTGCAAAAAAAAAAAAAAAGGCAGCCCTCTAATAGCTCCAGCAGCTGCAAAAAGCCCAGTGATTTGGGACAGAGCTTTCCCCTCTGGAAGCAGAGTTCCACAGAGCTAAAAAACCAAGTAATTGATTGGCCAACATAAGCAGGCAAAGGAAGCAAAGTAAGAACAGCAACCAAACTCTAGATTCCTTCTTTGGGGACAAGAAGGACCAAAGTATGGAATGGGAGGAAGAAAGTACAGAAAGAACACCCACACGCCACGCTTCCAAGCATGAAGACTGCCTAACAGCCATAGATCAGCTTAAGAAGGATTTTGAAAACAAAATAAGAAAACTGGGGGGGAAAATTGGGAA
>JAQQSV010019991.1:0-11076 GCA_028646515.1 Pseudochirops corinnae | reverse complement strand
TATATGGTTTAGTGTGTATATATATATGTATATTTTCTTTTTTTTTTGCTTCTAAAAGGAAATGCAAACATCTTGTCTGGGCATTTTGACAATCCTATACCGTGTGGTACCAGGCTGCTTTCCCTAAGTTATGGCCCATCATTTCCCTATCCATACTCTGGGCACTGCATTCCAACCAAGGTGATTTTGACACACTATCTTCTGTCCCTGTGTTTGGCATATGCTATCCCTCTTAGCTGGAATGTACTCCATCCACCTCTTCCACCTCTTAGATGAGTTCCTAGCTGCTTTTAAGTTTTGGTTCAGGCATCACGTTCTCCTTCAGTGTTTTTCATTTTGCCTTCGTAATCTCTCCGCTCCAGAGCCCAAATTGGATATGATAGATGATTAATAAATGATTGTTGCATTGGCTTGAGTTTGAATTCTCAATAGCATAGGTTTACACAGATATGCCTAAACATGCTACCACAGCCCTACTTCATCTTTTATTTTATTTTATTTTATTTTTAATTTATGGAATAAAACAAGCATTTCCACAACATAGTACAATCAAAAAGATGATTGCATATGCTACCACACCCCACATCATCTTGTACCAGATACTCAACAAAGTGGGATTTAACATCTCAGGATTGTGGTCAGAATCTACAATGGGAAATAAGCTGTGTGATTAAAGCACATGCCTTGATGGGAGATGGCAGATTCTTAAACTGTTGGTATGCTAATGCTATTTGTCAAAAGTAATGCAACTCCCTGCAGTAGGGTTTGGTCACACCCCAGTCCTTATGTGTGAATTGAAGACAGTTGGCTTTACTCTTCTGTGATTCCTGTGATTGATTGGTTTTTCTGTTTCTGTGACAGGGTTTCACTGGAAGGAGGAACAAACTCTACAGCCAAATTACTAACAATGTAATTATGATTTTATGATTGCACCAGGCCTATGGGTCTATAGCTCAGTTTTCCATTAGCACATTACTTAAGTGAGACAGTGTGAAAACAATTGAGTTTGGGATGATGCCTTGATTTTGTAACTGTCTGATCTGTTACATTTGAAATTTCAAAGGAAAGTGAAACTAAGAAGAGGATTGAATTTTCTTGCTTCAGCAAATATCTGTGTTTCAACTTCTCCAGTGGTGGCATCCCTTGGAATAAGAACCCTTACCTTTCATTAACATTAGCAGGATAGACATGCTCTCACCAAGAGGTAAATATATCTATTAGTGTTAAGAACATGAGAAGGATTCACTAGCAGTATCACATAGGCTACAAATATGTCTTTTTTCTTAATGTCAAAAAGGGCCTTAAAGAAAAATTAAGAAAATTTTCAGTAATTAATCTCAGAAGATTAGTCACATTTTTCTAGAGATAAAAAAAATGCCTCACAGTTATGTGAGAATAAAAACTTATACACACATCTATACATATGCATATATTTATATCACATGACTCCTACCGGAAGGTTGGACAAAAAAGGTGAGGAGAGAAGACAGCAATAGAACAAGTTAGAAAAAGAACAAAAAAAAAATCTCCCCTCAGAACAGGGGATTTTCATCCCCAGTGCCTGGAATGTCCTCACTCTCACCTTACCTGTGCCTCTATGAGTCTCTTAGTTCCTTCAAAATGCTACTCAAATAACAAATTCTACAAATCACTGATTCTACAAATCATTCGTTCATTCTTCTTTCAACCTTTTCTTTTTTTGGCATCACAGAATTCTTTACCAGTCTAGTGAAACTTCCGAATCCATTTTCATAGCATAAAATACATAAAATAAAATAAATAAGGCTAAAAAGCCAACCAATTTTCTTGAAATACAATTATCCAAATATCAAAAGAGAAGTTCCTTCTCAGAGGTTAGAAACTCGTATTATAAAACCTCTCAATCATAGCACCTCACCGCAACATGTCTTGTATTTATTTTTTCTATATTATATATAAAATTATCTATGTATATTATGTTTTAAATGTTAAAACATAAATTCCTTGAAGAGAGGGACTGTTTTGTTTTTGTCTGCTTTCTCCTAGTACCCAATACAGTAACTGGCACATGGTGGGCGCTTATTGGTAAGGTATACTTGCTGATTGACTGAGTGACTGACTCAAATCTGAATGGGCTTGACCATGGTACTGTAAGATCCAGTGATCTGCATGTGTCATGGCTAGAAGCTGAGGATTTAAGCTAAGTAAAATTGATTCTTAGTGACTAGTTCTGCTCCACTGACCCATGACACTGCCATTCTTCTCTTCTCTTCCTTTCTCAGAAGCCAACTTTCTTAGTATGGATATCTAACTCAAATTGAGATCTGTCCCCCATCTCCACCCCCACCACTACCCCCAGTATTTTCTGATAGAAGCAAATAAAAAAGAAGCAAGTTTGGGTTGCTAGGAGTCCTGGTGGTTACATCTGAATTATGCATGTGGTCTTCTTGCAGACTTCAGGAAGAAGTCTTTTATTATTTCATCAGAGTATCTGAATGTCTACATTGGTAAGACATCTAACTATACTCAAGGGATTATAAAATGTAGAACATACTGTGAAGATCATCTAGCCCCATTCCTTCATTGTATAGATTAGAGAATTTTATTCTTGAGTGGGCAGAAAATTTCCCAAAATCACACAACTATTTAGTAGCGTATGTGCAATTAAAATTCAGACACTTGGATTGGGAGTCCAATGTTTTCTTTGGTTAGCCTCACCCAGTTTTCTGTAATTTTACTTTCAAAATGAAGTCTGCTGCTGGCTGACAGATTGAATCTGGAACATTGAGTTTTCTTCACAGATCATGTGATTGCTGCCTGACCTGACATGAGGAATATCAAATTATCTCTCATTTCTTGTCTAAAACTTCCTAGCATTCAAATCAAACTGCTAGTTGACCATTCCTGCCTTCATCTGGTGGTACCTGGTATTCTGGCTCTGTGGGTTCATTCACAAACTATCCAACAACCAAGGGCTTGTCTATCGCGTACTCTAGCACCAACTCATCTCAGGTCAAGCACAGATTTTCTGTAACACTTTTTTATAGAAGGGGGAAAGTATTAATTCTTTTCTTCATTTTTTCTAGTACTTTGCCCTAAATATCTCCCTTACTATACTTGTGTTTACACTGGAAAGTAGAATAAATATGTTGAAGTGGAGGAAAAAAAATGTCCTAAACATTTTTTTAACCTCTTCTTAATTTGAAGTTATCCAAACTTGTATGAACCTCATATACTCTAAAAATAAATAATTATAATTGTACCCTCATATAGTATTAATTGAAATATTTGGAAAGACATAATAGTCACAATTTTTATAGGATCTTGAACTTGAAAGAACTCCAGAGATTATATCATTCATCCTCCTCATTTTACAAATGAGAAAAATGTGAGCAATACAGAAGAAATGACTGACCCAATGTCATATAGGAACTAAGTGATGAATATGGAATTTATGCTTCTTTTTCTGAATTTTTTTTCCTGTGTACTTTTTACTACATTAGGATTCATCCTTGAAATGGATAAATTAAGTGATATGGAAACACTAGTTACAGTTGATTTCATTTTCTGATTTCACAGTATAAACACAGATTTCACCCTCCAAGAACAGAAAATGAGAGAAAAACTTAAACACATATAAACCACTAATAAATTTTTTGTGTTGTCTATATTATTATAATTATATATGTATATATTTACATGCAAGCATATAATTAGTATTATATGAAGATGATCTATTAATACTGCCTTATTGTATGACTATTGTATAATCAATCATAAATCTAAGTCTATTTGATAGTTTATTTTCATGTCATTTTTTCCAATTATTACTCTTCAAATATTCTTTGACCATTCCTGTGCATCTTTTTCTGATTCCTCTCTCAGCTACTAAGCTCTCAAAATAACGTTCCCTAATATTTGGGTCTTAGACCTCTTTGCTTGGTGACTTTATCCATTTTTACTAGATTCAACTGTTTTAAGACCCAGAAACACAATGGATAGACTGGGTGCTAAACTACCTGGTTCTCTACTTCTTTCGCCTGGGGTACTGAAGGCATTTAAAAATATTGATTTTTTTATAATTGCATTTCAACATAATTGGTTTCTTTTACAATCCTATACATTTGATTTTATGCACTTAAAACAGTATTTTGAGAAGGGATGCCCAGTCTTCATCAAATTGCCAAAGGGGTCCTTGACACCAAAAATTTAAAGAACCTCTGATGTATGGAATCCTCATTCATAATTAGACTCTTTCTGTTCACAGGAATGCATTTTGTATTCTTTTATCTATTTTTTGATCCCCCATAAGTACAAAAGACTCACAAAGAGCTCTAACTATAACTCTCTGTAGATGAATGCAGCTAGAATCAAGTATCAGCCTGGGATGACTAATCATACTTGAAGATCCCTGCAGGCAACATTTTGACTTAGAAAACCATATATCAACATATCTATGACCTATTGTATTTCTATTTATTTAAAAAAAATTACTAGTTACATTTTAATCTTATTCAGAGTTCCTGGGCTAAGTTTGGTACCTTTCCTATAGGTCAATTGTATCTTTAAGTAGTTCTAAATTCTCTCTCAGAACTTTATTCTTTTATTTTTTAAAACTTTTTTTTTTTATTTTTAGTTAACATCATTCATTTCCATGAGATTTTGAGTTACAAATTTTCCCCCCAGTCTTTCCCCTACCCACCACGCCAAAATAGCTATCCCATGTATACCCCCTCTCCTAATCTGCTCTCTCCTATATCCTCCCCCATCAACCGTCTGACTTTCTGGTAGGGCAAGATGGATCTCCCTACCCCAACACCTATATATCTCATTATCTTATTTCCCAGTTGCATGTAAATAATTATAATGATAATAATATGCACACACTCACACACACACACACACACACACACATAAACATTTTATGTTAGAACTTTTAATTCTAGATTCTTTCCCTTCCTCCCTCGTTACCCACCCCTACTGGAAAGACAAGCAATTCAATAGAAGTTGTACATGTTTAGTTACACAGAACATCTCCACAATGGACATATTGTGAAAGACTGATTATATTTCCCTCCTTCCTAGTCCACCCCCCACTTACTCTATTCTCTACTTTGTCCCTGTCCCTTTATAGAAGTGTGTGCTTCTAACAACTGTCCCCTCCCCCCAACCTTCTCTCGCCTCCATCATCTCCCCTCTCATCCCCTTCCCCTTACTCTTCCGTAGGCCAAGATACCCAATTTAGAGTGTGTGTCATTCCTTCCCTAAGCCAAATTCAATGAGAGTAAGGTTCACCCATTCCCTTTTGCCTTCCTGTTCTTCCCCTCCATTGTAACAGATTCTGTGTGAGATGATTAACCCCATTCTGTCTCTCTCTGTCTCTTCTCATACTATTCCTCTCCCACCTCTCAATTTCACCTTTTAAAATATTACCATATCCTGTTCAACTGATCCTGTGCCCTCTGTCTCTGTACACATATATACACACACTCACATATTTATTCCTATGCATATATACTCTCCTATATAGGCATATGTGTATGTATACATATATACATTCATATTTCCTTCAACTATTCTCATACTGAGAAAAGTTTCATAAGTTACAATTATCATTTGTCCATGTTGGCATGTAAATTTGATAAGTTCCTTATGAATTCTTTTCCATGTTTACCTTCTCATGCTTCTTGTATTTGAATGTCAAATTTTCAATTCATTTCTGGTTTTTTTTATCAAGAATGCCTTGAAGTCCTCCACCTCATTGAATGACCAAAACTGCTACATCTGTATCCCAAGAAAAATTAAAAAAAAAAAAAGAAAAAGGACCCATATGTACAAAAATATTTATAACAGCTCTTTTCTGGTGGCAAATAACTGGAAATCGAGGGGATGCTCATCACTTTAGAGAATAGCTGAACAAGTTGTGGTATGTGATTGTGATAGCAAACTATTTCGTTATGCAAAATGAGAGGGGTGCTTTCAGGAAAAGCCTGAAGAGACTTGCATGAACTGATGCAAAGTGAAATGTACTGTTTTCAAAGTAGCAGTAATATTGTAAAACAATCAGCTGTGAATGACTTAGCTATTCTCAGCAACACAATGATTCAAGACATCTCTGAAGGACTTATGATGTAAAAATGCTCTTCATCCCTAGAGAAAGATGGTATCTGAATACAGAACGAAGCATACATTCTTGTTATCTCCCACCTTACATTTGAGTTATTTGTATGACCTTTTATATGTTCTTACAAATTGTAAGACCCTTGAGGGAAAACACCAGGTTTTTGTTCATCCTGTCTCCTCCTGAAGTTGTCTAGTGCCTTTCCCTTAGTGAATGATAACTAAGTATCTGTAAAAATTGAATTGCCTTGAATTCCTTCCTCATGGGTATCAAATGAGATGATGCATATCAAGCCTTTCCTAAACACTAAAGTGCTACAAAAATGGCCATTTCTCTTACAGGAGGATCAATCATCTCATTCCTCCACAATACAATTTTTAACTTCACCAGCTCTTTTCTGATAGTCTTTTATTATCGATTTAGGTTGTTTTCTACAAATTTTTAATGGAAGTTGAATTATAAGGGAGGAGAATGAGATCAGCATATAGTTTGAGATGATTAAAAATAAATAGCAATTTGGTTTATAAAATGTACTGAATGGAATTCTGCAAACCTCATTGACATTGGTAGCCATTAATATTCATATTTGAAGTATCAATAATTTACCAATTGACATTTCCCAGTGATTCTGTAGCAGCATTTATTACTGCATTTGGGGAGGTCTCCAGATCCATTAAGTATAATCCAAAGTCACATGTGCTTAAGGTTCATTGGATGTCTGGACTCAAGGAGCTGCAAATGTTCCAAGAAGTTCCTGAACATGTAGTGACTTACCTAAGTTTAAAAGTGTGTGCAAAGTAAATGCTCAGAAATGAAAGCAAGACACCTTGGATTGGTTCTGGAAGGAAGAGTTGGCATCCCAAGAAGCTAATTGTGATTTAGTGAGACCTAGAATCTGAGATTGGAGTATGATATCTTTTATAAACTCTGAACCCTTGTATGCGAGTCAAGACCAACAAATCCCAGCTGCATTCTGAATAACATTTAAAGAATACCCTATGCAGCTGGCAATACCCACATATCAAGGTGAGAGAGAATTGAGTTTCTTCTTAACAGGGAAGACAAAGTCTGAAAGTCCAAAGTTTACTTAGTATCCATTTACACCAGATAGATATGTCAGAACACTGCAGGTGGTCTCACATCCAGTGTTGGGAAGACCAATTAACAAATCCATTAATTGCAGTCCTATTTACATGACAGTTGTCAGCTCTACTCATTCATTTGGATTAAATTCTTCTTCACTAAGGCCTCCCTGAGATCCTTCAGTCTGTCAGTGAATGTTAATCTGTTTGAATTTCTCAAATATATTAGAATCTCACAGTGTGACATTTCAGTTCCAGGGAAAGAGTCTAAGTCATTATTTTCATGTATTGACACTTGTTATCAAAGTGTAGGGACATGGAACCTAAAACAGAGCCAGGATTTATTCCTTTGCAATTTGATCTCCTCATTTACGGACATTAACCTCTCTTCCTAGTCAGCTGCAAAATGCAGCTACAGTTGTGTTTATGTTCACACTCGCCTCAACCATCTGTACTTTTGTTTTTGTGGTTGTTTTGTTTTTGAATCCTGACTACTTAACCTCTCCTCTCAAATAAAATGGTTCACAAGTTTTATCACTTTGAAATTATCTTTCTGCTTTTAGTACACAGTTTATCCTTGATTAACACTGGGATTCATCTTGAAAATATCTTAATTTATCACTTATTCTGATGAAGAGATCTGGGTCATTCTAATCAACCGTCAAAGACTTATTTATTATCTGTCTATGACAACGGGGATTAAAGAAATATTACAAGGTGCTATCTCTGTCCCTTGAAATTCTTGGGGAGCCAACTAGATATGTTATTTATATATGTTATGTTATTTATAATGTAAATGAGCCAATCAAAGATTAATACTAGACAATACAGAAATAAGTACTGTACTATATTCCCCTAATCATTGTGCTGTTGAAATTTAGACAAAAGAGAGTTCTATGATGGAAGAACAGGGTTATAGGATCTAGCATTGAGAAGGACCTTTGAGATATCTCAACCAGTCTTCTCAACTTACAAATAAAGAAACTGAAAGACAGAAAATTGAAGCATACAAGGTTACTTTGTAGGACTGCGATTCAGACCCATATCTTTTGATCCCAGATGCTGTTTTCACTACATCAATCAACCTCTAGTCTTCAGGAGATATTCAGGAGTGTTTCATGTAAGAAGTGAAACTTGAGTTAGGCCTTGAAGGATAGATATCTTTATGGAAAGAAAAATTTCCATCATTCAGATGTTCACATATTCATCTAGTCACCATTGGTCAAAATGTATCATTTTTCTTACAGAGAAGCAGTGAATAAAGTGCTCGATTTGTATTCCAGAAAAATTAGGTTTGAAACCCTTCTAGGACACTTTCTGGTTTGGTAAACTGGGCAAGTCATTTCTCTCAGTCTTTGCTTCCTTGTTAGTAAAACCATGATAAATGTAGCATCTACCTCAGGGGTGATGTGAAGATTCAAATACTCTTGTGAAAGTTTTAAGCTATAAAAAGCTTTGTGAATAACCTGTATGTATGGCATCTTTTACAACTTAAAGTGATAAAGTTGTAGTTATTATTGTATACTTTAACTAAAGGTAGACAAAGCAAATATAATCACCTCGATTTTATAAACAAGGAATCTAAAATTCAGAGAAGTGGCTTACCCATGTCCACACACCAAGAAGTTTGTTTGTTTGTGGGCAGGTAGGGCATAAAAGATTTATGTCTTCAGATTAGCTCTTACACCTACATACTATGTTCTCTCCAAGTCAGATATTCAAGGTTATATTTCACATCTCTCTGTTTTTGTCCTTTAAAGGTCATTCGATAAATATCTGTAGACACGCAGGTCTGAAAATGACAGTGTTGACGCTGCTGTTGGAATGTATGTGTGGCTGTCATGATGGATAGGTGACCTCCAGTCCTTTCCTCACTGAGCCCATGTGGACCCTGGCCTCCCCGTACCCCTTGCTCCCCGGGCACCTGGTTGTTTACCACTGTGTCTCTTTTCCTCATGGGCAGTGGTGCATGTGTTGCTCTAACTGAGCTGCTCGGACTAGATTGACAAGTAGCCTCTTTGCAGATGTCACTTCCCAGAAATCAACAGTGCTGCCACATTGCTTCCAATTATGTCTGACAGTGTCCTTGTAAAAATTCTTCCACAACCTTCTTTACAGCTGTACTGTTTCAGCTTTCCATATAGCAGCTATCTGGCCCTAAGTAAGCTAAGTTGCATGGGATCTGACTTAACAGGATATGAGGGAAACTTTTTGGCTTTTTTAATAGGTGACATGATCGGATTTGCTTGTGAAGAATTTGTGGCAGAAATTGCTGATTTAATTGAACATTATCATCGCCATAACAGCAAGCCCAAAACTATTATAATTAAAACTAACCCTACATTCTGTGCATTACTAGACTTTCCTGGACCTAACCAACGTGCTATTTGCCTCTCAGGAACTAGAATACACAGTTGAGAACTGAGGAGGAATTTGAAACTGATCAGCACATGCATTCCTTATATATTTTTACCCCAGTATATAAATGATTTGTATACAAAACCCACGTGGGTTAAATGAATAAATAAATTCACAATTATCAAATACCAGGGTCATTGCAGCAGAAACCAGGTCAGAGGGATACCCCAAAATGCAACAATTTGCTTCATGAATTAATGAGATACCAATCATTCAAGATATTAAAATTGAATTTTAGCACTCAGGTAGTAGAGATGATAAAGAAGGGTACAGTTTGGCTCAGAGGCTGGCCTACCTCTAGGGAATATTTTCACCTAACATCCCATGCTCTACTGGAATGCCAAGCAACAGAAATCTTGAAATGTGTTTTTGCTTTTGTTATTGTTGTACTCTTAGGATTTTGGTCCTTAACTAATGGTTCCCCAGAAATCACTTTTTTGCTTGAATTCTTTCTGAATATTAGTTCAAGGTGGAATAATTGGTCTACTTATATGCTTTAGTGACTTTTGCTTAAAGCTCCTGATTGTTTTTTCTCAAATTATTACCAGAGTAGGGGTGGGGAGCATGAAGCAGTAAATTCGGGGTGAGAAGACCTAGATGTGAACATTGGAACCTTGGGAAAGAAACTTAACTTTCCTGAATCTTGGTTTCCCAATCTTTAAAATAACAGATTGGGTGATCTGAAAAGTCCCTCCTGTCTTTAATATTCCTTCACATCAATATTCTAATTAGAACCTGGAGGCTGATTTCTTCCACAAGCCTCTTTCAATTTGGTGTTTTCTCTTATCTTGCTCCTCTAATCCTTTTTGCTTAGTACCAAACTTCCCTTGTGATAACTCCTATAGTCTCATCCATGTCTGACTTACTACTTCACCCTTTTTACCCTCCTTCCAAACTCTCACCCCTTCCCATTGCTCTCAAAAAATTATTCTATTCCACATGTCTGGTCATTTCACTTCTATGCTTCTTTGCCATCTTTCCAGTCTCTCCATTGCCTATTTGATAACATAGAAATGGTTCATCTGGCATATAATGCACTCCCCAATCTAGCGCCAATTGGCTTTTCCAAATTCATGTCTGTCTTCTCTTCATCCCTCTATATTTCAACCAACCCACATTTGTTCCCTAACCTATCCTGCCCTGTTCTGTTTCTGTGAATTTGCAGTTTTTCTTTGATGCCTGGGATTGATTTTCTCTCTATCTCCATCTATTAAATCCTTATCTTCCTTCAACCCACTTCATCTGTCACCTCCTCCATGTTGCCCTTTATGTTTCTTCTGGGTGATAGGGTGTATCAGCAAGCACCCTAGCATACCTAGGGCGGCTACTAGCACAGGTTCTTCAATCTGCTTTTCTAAAGGAAAGCAACTCAAAATGGGTTAACAATCTTACTTTAATCAAACATATCATTTACCTAGTTCAGGGGGAAAAGTCAGCCCCCTGAACTTCAGAGAATACAAACAGAAGTTACAAACA
>JAQQSV010019990.1:0-11076 GCA_028646515.1 Pseudochirops corinnae | reverse complement strand
CCCCCACTTTTATAAGATTTTCATTTCAATTTTTCCCCTGTCTCTCCATTTCTCTCTTGCCAAGATGGCAATGCAATCTGATATAGGCTATACAAGTATATTCATATCAAAATTATCTCCAAATTAGTCATGTTGTGAAAGAAGAATTAGAACAAAAACAGAAAGCCATGAGAAAGAAAAAAAAAACAGAAAACAAAATAAAGGGAAAATAGTATGCTTTGGTAAACATTCAGATTCCACATTTCTTTCTCTGGATGTAGATAGCATGTTCTATTTGAGTTTTTTTAAATTGTCTTTGATTGAATTGCTCAGAAAATCTAAGTATAACAAAATCTGTCATTGTACAGTGTTGCTATTACTGTATATAGTGTTTTCCTGGTTCTGCTCACTTCAGTCAGCATCAATTTATGCAATTGTTTCCAGGTTTTTACAAAGTTTGCCTTTTCACTATTTCTTATGGAACAATAGCATTCTGTTACATTCATATAACATAACTTGTTCAGTCATTCCCCAATTGATGGGCTCCACTTCAATATCCAATTCCTTGCCATCACACAAAGAGCAGCTATAAATATTTTTCTACATGCGACTCAGTTTCCCTTTTTTACAGTCTCTTTAGGATGTTAACCTAGTAGTGGTAATGCTGGATCAAAGGGTATACACAGTTATATAATCCTTTTGGCATAGTTCCAACTTGTTCTTCAGAATGAGTGGATCAGTTTAAAACTTTACCAACAATGCGTTAATGTTGCAAATTTCTAACATCTTCTGCAACAGTTATCATTTTTCTGTCTTGTCATGTTAGCCAATCTGATAGGCATGATGTGGCACCTCAGAGTTCCTTTAATTCTGATTTCTCTAATCAATAATGACTTAGAGCATTTTTATACAAGTATAAATAGCTTTAATTTCATATGAAGACTGTTGTTCATATATTTTGATCATTTATCAATTGGGTAATGATTTGCATTCTTATAGATTTGACTCAATTCTTTATATGTATTTTAGAAATGTGGCCTTTATCAAACACAGTGTCTATAAAAGTTGTTTCCCACCTTTATGCTTCCCTTCTAATTTTGGAGACATTGGCTTTGTCTCTGCAAAGGTTCTTATTTTAATATAACCAAAATTATCCATTTTGTATTCTATACTGTTCTCGATCTCTTATTTGATCATAAATTATTACCTTCTCTATAGATCTGACAGGTAAACTATCCCTTGTTCTCTTAATTTGCTTATATTTTCACCCTTTATGGCTAAATCCTTTACTTATTTTGACCTTATCTTGGTATACAGTAGAAGATGTTGGTCTGTGCCTCGTTTCTGCCCTACTGTTTTTCAGTTTTCCCGTTAGTTTTTGTCAAATAGTGAGTTGTATCAGAAGCTGGTATCAAGCAGTAAATTAATATAGTTATTGACCACAGTGTCCTGTGAACCAGACCTGTTCCACTAAAACAACAAAGTATTTCTTAGCCAGTACCAAGTAGTTTTTGCTACTTTACAATACAATTGATGATCTGGTACAGTCAGACCACCTGCTCTCACATTCCTTTTCATTAATTCCCTTTATCTTATGAACCTTTTCTTCTTCCAGATGAATTTTATTTTTTCTAGATCTATAAAATAACTTTTTGGTAGCTGAGTTTTATGGCATTGAATAAGTAAATTAATTCAGGTAGAATTGTTATTTTTTTTATTATATTGGTGTGGCCTACCCATGAGCAAATGACATTGTCCCATGTACTTAAACCTGACTTTATTTGTGTAAAAAGTGTATGTAATTGTGTTCATACAGTTTCTGTGTTTGTATTGGCAGGAAAATTCCCAGATATTTTATATTTCTACAATTACTTTAAGTGGAAATTGTCTTTGTATCTCTTCTGTTGAACTTTCTTACTAACATATAGAAATGCCAATTATTTATGTGAGTTTATTTTATATCATGCAACTTTGCTAAAGTTTTTACTTATTTCTTGTAGTTTTTTAACTGACTCTCAGAGATTCTCTAAGTACGCCATCATATAATCTGCAAAGAGTGATAGTTTTGTTTCCTCATTGCCTATTCTATCTCCTTCAATTTATTTTTTTTTCTCTTATAGCTAAAGCTGATATTTCTAGTATAATATTGAATGATGGTGATAATGGGCATTCTTTTTTCACAATGGATCTTTTTGTGGATGCTTCTAGCTTATCCCCATTACATGTAATGTTTCCTGATGGTTTTAGATAGATGTTACTTATCATTTTAAGGAAGACTTCATTGATTGCCCTTCCAGTGTTTTGTTTTTGTTTTTGTTTTTGTTTTTGTTTTGTTTTTTGGAGGGCAATTGGGGTTAAGTGACTTGCCCAAAATCACATGGCTAATAAGTGTGTCAAGTGTCTGAGGTCGGATTTGAACTCAGGTCCTCCTAACTCCAGGGCCAGTGCTCTATTCACCGCGCCACCTAGCCACCCCACCTTCCAGTGTCTTTTAATATGAATGGGTGCTTTATTTAAAAAAAAAATAAAAGTTTTTTTTTCGGCATCTTTAAGATAATCACATATGATTCTATTAATTTTGTTGTTGATATGGTCAATTATACTGAGAGTTATTCTAATACTGAACCAGCCCTGCATTCCTGGTATAAATCCTACCGAGTCAAAGTGTACTGTCCTTGGAATAAATTGCTGTAATCTCTTGGCTAATATTTTACTTATTAAAATGTTTACATCTATATTCACTAGGAAACTTGGGCTATAATTTTCTTTTTCAGTTTTAACTTTCCCTGTCTAGGTATCAGAGCTATATTTGTATCCTAAAAAGAATTTGGTAGGACTCTGCCTAGTTTTCCAATTAATATATATGTAGTATTAGAATTATTTGTCAATTAAACATTTGATAGAATTCACTTGTAAATCCATCTATAGATCCATTCATATTTTTTCTTTGACGCTTTTCATGTAGCTACTCTGATTTCACTTTTTTTTTCTTCTGAGTTCATGTTTTGATCTTCCCTATCACCACTGTAACTTTAAATGGTCAGGTTCTTTTTGTTTTCATTGTTGTTTGATCGTTTTCATAACTTATTTCTTGACTTTTAACTTTATGTTAAAGTTGCACTCTGTTTCCAAGGTAGAGGGTTCACTCTCCCAAGCTTCACATCTGTGTGTGTGTGTGTGTGTTTGTCTCTGTGTGTCTGTATGTCTGTGTCTGTGTCTGTGTCTGTGTTCTTCTATTTTCAGAGCTAGTTTTGTGGATATTTAAGTTTTTCAGTACTTCCCAGGTAATATAATATAAGGAGATGTATTGCCACTGCTGTTCTGGCCTGTGTTCTGATGTATTAGTGACCATGAGCACCCATTTCTTTTGAACTAGGGTCCCTTCTCATGCTAGTGCTTTTTCTTTCCCTGGGATTGCCACCTGGCCCCACATATGAGTAGTGCAATTGAGTACTGCTCCAAGTTCCCCCAAAGGATCACTTGTAATCTCCTTCTGACCAATTGATTGACCACCTTACCATCTGTGCTCTTAGAACTCCAGAAGCCTCTGTTGAAGTCAGTTCCATCTTCCTCAATGTCTGTTGCTGGCTTCTAGTGCCCACAAAGTGTGCTGCACTAAACTCCATTATTACTCTAGTGAGTTAGAAATTTTATGCTTATTTTCTAAAATTTTTGGGGCTGGGAAATTGTTTTGTTCCCATCCTTTTATTGGTTTTACTGCTATAGAATCAATTTTTGTGGTGTTATTTTAATATTTTGTGGTGCTTTTTTGCAGAGAAATTTGAGAGAGCTCAAGTGAAACCCCTGCCTTACTCCAACATCTTGATCTGCCCCCTTTCCTCTCTTTGTAAAAAAGGTTTTTTTTCTTTAAGAAGTCATTGGTAGTTACTCCCTTGTTATTTCTTTTTATAACTAATGCCAAATTCAAAATGATTAGCTAAATTAAGGCATCAGACAGGAAATAGAGCCTGATAAACAGAAATTGTATAATAATTAGAGATTCATTTTTCCCTGTCATTTTCCACATTCTATACTTAGTTTACTGAATATAAAATTGCAATTTGAACTCTTCTGTTACTGAAAATTTTGCTCTATTACCCTGAGTTTCTTCATCTGTATCTGAAAGTATTACTTCTCATTCATTAAGAACAGCAAAAGGTTCTGTGTTTAAGTATAGCAAAAACCTTTAAAAATCTTTTAGTGTATTTTTTTTTATTTCCTTGAGGTCATTTAAAATGATCTTGAATAAAATTATGACTACATGTTACAACTTGAAATTCAGCCAAAATGTAAATGAGTGCACATTTCATTTCAGGCATCAATCTACTTTCAAGTGCTGATGATTTGGAAACTGATAATGAGCTCAATGACTGTCTGGAGCAAGATGGAATACATAAAATATTTTGAAGAAATTTCTGTTCATTACTTAAAAAAAAGCCTTGTGCCTCCCACACTGCCCAACTAACTGTAATTTCAGGGATCTTCCAAACAGAAATGGCAGTTCACCAGAACAAAGATCTCTTTCCAGTCCAGGAAAATAAAAGTAAACTCTATTTCCTTGTTGCACTTGAAAGTACAAAATGACACAAGAAGCAAAAAAGAAATGGAAGAGAACCAAGTATCTTACATCCTATTTTCATGAAATCTATTTTCAAGCTTTCTTGGAGAGGAAGATATATGTGCCTACTCAAACACACAAAAGACTAATAAGGAACATTAAAAAAGTAAAGATAGCATCACATTTTATATTTTTAGGAATTACAACAACAGAAAGTATCTCAAATGGAGCAATACTAGTTTACATTTCCATAGTTTAAAATTTTTGAAAGGATTTTCTTCACAACAGTAAAATGAGGTGGATTACATAATTATTATCTTTAAGAATATTTAATATTTTATAATGGTGTTTAATGACTACTTCTTAAGACCAAATGAAGCTCAGAAAAGTGAATCAATCTATAAAAAAGTATTAATTAAGTGAATCCTATGCAACTAATCCTCTGTTAACTATTGAGGATAAAAATAAAAATACCCAACACTCCAATCTCTTTATGAGATCTTCACATCTTTGTCACCAAAAAGACCCAGTAAATGGAATAAGAGAGAAAAGGCATGTAATTGGCTCATAGTTACATGCAAGGATATGAATATATGAATGTATTTTTTGGAAAAAATTTCCACCATCATAATAGTCTACATTTATATGGCATTTTAAGTTTGTAAAGCAAGTTACAGACATTATCTCATGATTCTCAGAACAGCCCTGTGAGATTATTGGACTCATTTCTAAGAAAGGAAAACTTATACTAAAGCTATCTACATGATTTATCAAGTTTAAATATGTCTATTACAAGTTAGTGGCAGATTTCAAAACCAGGTCTTCATGACTACACATATAGCACTCTATTTGATACTTATCGATGACTCTCGAGTAGAAATAGGTCCTCCAATGACCATAGAACCCTCATGATATACATCTCAACCTCTGTCAATTTAATGAGAAGAATTAGAAAACAAAAGTCAAGTTACAGATTAAGGTTACAGTAAAAAAAGAAAAAACAACAACAAAACATGATCATCTGAATACATCAAATACAATCTAGCCTTTCAGAATTCTTTAGGCTATGTGCAAAAACAATGATTTTTAGAAGCAGGAGCTATGTTATGTGATAACATACATCGCAGCAGTAGAAACTAAAGGGTTGTGTATAATTTTTTAAATATTTTATGAAGTCTATTCTAATTTGGTTTATTTTATTTTGAATATTCATATTTTTATACTGAATTATCATATTTATTTTGAATCTCTTTATTTTTTAATACTAAAATTTTAGCCATCATTCTTGTACCCAGTCTCCTCCTCCCCCCACAACCTCCCCTAATGGATATGGATGTGTTCACTGTGCCATTCCTGACCTGGACCATACCTTTATTCATCTGAAAAGGAAGCTCAGTCAAATAGAAAAAGTGCTAGACTTGAAGTCCAGAATTGAAGCTGAAATTTTGTTTCAAATACTTATCTCAACATTGACTAGGAATGTGACCATAGGGAAATCTCTGTTCCTCCATTTTCTCATTTGTGAAATATAGTTAATAACATTTGCAAGAATTGACATAAGTACTCTTGAAATTGTCAAGTGCTATATAAATGAGTTGCTATTTTTGTTGCATTGTTAGTTTGTCACAAATAAGTTTTCCATGGATTAGATGATCTTAATTTTCCAATGAAAAAGGTAGGAAAGGAAAATAAAAATTAAAGGGTTTATCGAACAACTTGAGAAAATCTCACTTGAAAATACTGTATTATATAATCTTCAGGGTAAGAATATGTTATTGAAGATGATATAAAAAAAAAGATATGATCTTATCCCTGATTTGCAATTTCATTGATTGGCAGATCAATCAACCAATAAACATTTATTAAGCACTTACTGTGTACTTGATAATTATGATAACCATGGGATACAGAAAAGGGAAGAAAAGAGTACATATAGCTATATACAAAATACCTGCAACAGATACGAGTTAACTTTGGGAGAGGAGACAAATGCAGATGGAGCATATGAGAAGGGCTTCATACAGAGGTATTCAAAGAGGACAGGAAAAAGAGGCTTATTTCAGGCATATGGAATATCAGATACAAAGACCCAGATGCTAGAGAAAGAATGTCTTCTGTGTAGAATTTCTACCACAAAGATAATTTTTATAGGTACTTGTTACCAAATTAGGATAGCACCTTCTCTGACAAATAGTTTTATATATTTGGAAAGAATCTTGCTCTGGTAAAATGAATATATAAATCCTTAAATGTAACCAGAACATAGGGTGCTGAGTGGGAATGAGCACAGAATAATAGATAGACTAAAATAGACTAAGAAGTATCAGTGATTCTGAAAGTGGTAGGGGCAAAATCTGAATTTTTGCCTGGTACACTGAGAGACTCCCATTCCACAATAACTAAAAGTAGAATTTCAATGAGTAAATCAACCAAGTCACAACTTCAGTTTTAAAAAATAAATGTTAAATAAATTCTAATTCTTCTTATCTTAAGCAGATAAGAACACTTTTCTATTGAATTAATAAATAATACTTTTTAGAGGAAGCAGAAAAAAATGCTTTTGATGAACTCGATTGATATTAGACAACATGTTTTGTTTTGTTTTCCAAATGTCCTTAAGATATTTAATCAAATTCTACATTCTACAAAGTCAGATCAGGCTGATGAGTTTTGAGCCAATGAAGAGGAAATGATGTTCCAGCTAAACTCCATAAGAAGAAATATATTGTAAAAGGAAAGAGGCAGAAGCTAAGGATTCCATTTTGGTCTGGTTCTTTCCTTAACCCTTGACTAGTGTGAGGCCTCATTAATTTTAAATGGCGGAAGAACTTCTCAGATTCCTAGATCACTAGATCAGTTGATGACAGTGTCAAGAGTTAAAGACAGATCTAATGAAGCTTTAAGGTTCTACAAAAAGTTCATTTAGAAGAGCAACACTGAATTAAGAAGACATTTCTAATAACTGAGTTACCCATTTTCCACCTGTTTTCTTTAAGCCTGAACTCACTTTCCCCTGGACTTTGTGGAAGATTATATAACATATTTTTGGCAGACAGATCTTTTAACTTTTGTAATACTTTTAGGAGGTGACAGGTGAATTATTGATTCTATTTTGCTTTAGAGGTCTAAATTATCTTGTCAGTTTTCATTTACAATTCCTTGAAATATGATTTCAAAGTCCATTTATATATTATGAAGTTCATCAAGGCCATTGATTTTTTAAAATTATCTCCCACAGATTTATTTTGAAGTCAGTTGCTTTTCCTATGAGATATTTCACCTTTTGTCCAATTTTTTTTTCATTGATTTGAATTTGTTTTATTGCTTCTTGATGTCTCATGGAGTCATTGGCTTGTGCTAGTCCAATTATCATTTTTAAATATCTGAGATATTTTAATAATATTATATTTTCCACAATTTCAAGAAAAATATAAAAACATTTACTTTAAATTATTTTTCTTATTTTAAATTCCCTTTCTTTTTTCTCTATCCTCGCTGAAAGTGTAAATAATTTGATATAGCTTTTAAATGTGAAATCATCCAAAATATATTTCCATATTAGTCATTTTATAAAAGAAAAGACAGATAAAAAAATGAAATAATAAAGGAAATGTAAAACAGACTGTTTTGGCCTGGATTCAGACTCCTTCAATTCTTTTTTTTTTTTTCTTTTCTGGAGGGAGGTAGTATTTTTTCTTCCTGAGTCTTTTGGAATTGTCTCAGATCATTGTATTACTAAGAATAGCTAAGTCATTCACACTTGATCATCTTAAAATAATTGCTGTTGTTGTGTAAAATGTTCTCCTCATGTCACTCTGCATCAGTTAAAGCAAGTCTTTCCATGGTTTTCTAAAACCATTTTCCTCATTGTTCACTATGCCACCTAGCCATCCCTACAACAAATATTTTTGTACAAATATATTCTTCTTCTTTTTTGTTATCACTATGGGGTGAAGATCTAGTGGTGGTAGCTCTGGGTCAAAGAGTATGCAAAGTTTTATAACACTTTGGGCAAAATTCCAAATTGCTTTCCAGAGTAATTGTATCAATTCACAGCTCCACCACAATGCATTAGTGTTCCAATCCCCAACATTTATCATTGTCCTTTTCTATCATATTAGTCAATCTGATAAATTTGAGGTGGTATCCCAAATTTATTTTTATTTACATTTCTCTAATCAGTAGTGATTTGCAGCATTTTTTCATATGAATATAGATAGTTTTAATTTCTTCCTTTAATTTCTTCTTAATTTCAATTGGTGAATGACTTGCATTCTTACAAATTTGACTCAGTTCTCTGTATACTTTAGAAATGAGGCCTTTATCAGAGACACTGGTTGTAAAACTTGTTTCCCAGCTTCCTCCTTCTCTTCTAATCTTGATTACATTAACTTTATTTGTGTAATTCTTAATGTAATCAAAATTATCCAGTCTGTACTGCATAAAGTTTTCCATCTCTTTTCCGACTATCAATTCTTCTTTTCTCCATTGATCTGACTGGTACACTACTCCTTGTTCTTTTCATTTGTTTATGTTATCATTGATTATGTCTAAGCAATGTACCCATTTTGACCTTATTTGCTACCAGAAAAGAGATATTGCTCTTTGCCTAGTTTCTGCCATACTGTTTTCCGGTTTTGCCAACAGTTTTTGTCAAATAGTGAGTTCTTATCACAGAAGTTGGAGTCTTTGGGTTTCTCAAAAAGTAGATTACAATGGTCTTGTGTACCTAACCTATTCAATAATTTCTAATCAATAGTGATCTAGAGCATTTTTATATGGTCAAGCAGAAACAATTTCCATAAACAAATGTATATGTATACATACAGACACACATATATGCATGGTTCTTTAATCTTATCCAATTGTCCACAAATATTTATTAAGGGCCTACTATGTGCTAATCAATATTCTATGTTTTGGAGGGAAGCAAAGAGAGGCAAAAAGAACCCCAAGGTGCTTACCATATTATGAGGGTGACATCATGCAATGTACAAAGAAAATAAATATAAGATAAATTAGAGGAAATATAAAATAAAATACATTAGCACTCTTGTGTTACCAGAAAGGTTTCTTGAACATGATTGGCATTTTGCCTGAGATTTTAAGAAAGGAAGAGAATTCAAGAGTTAGACTTCAGTAGGCTATGAATACAAGGCATTAAATGCATCTAACAAATATGTTTCAAGTCAGGAAGAAGAGTGTCCTATTGGAGGAAAAACAAAAATATTGTTGTCCCTTGGAGAAGACAAGTCTCTTCCAAATGTACATTTTTTAAATATCAGAGGTGCTACATAACCAGGCACATTCATTCACAGTTAAGGGCCTATGAAGTGAACCAATCATTTTTCAAATCAATCGGAATTATGCCCAACAACAACCCTAAAAAAACAATGCATACCATTTTACCCAATAATATCACAATTAATCTTACAACATGACACAATTAAATACAGGGAATACTCAGATTATTTTCAAGAAGCAATTACAAAGATGATTTTGTGAGTAGAGATTGTGATATTAACTAAAAGCAAAGAAATGATAAGTGACATCTGAGGGTGGAGTAAAGATGGAGGAGTAGAGCACCAGCCAATTTCTCTCAAAATTGCATTCAAAATAATTTAAAATGGTGTCTCAAGTCAAATACCAGAGTGTCCTAGCCAACAAAAGGTTGGGGTGAGATAATTTTCCAGCCCAAGTCAATGTAGGTAACCAGAAGGAGAGGACTCTGGTGCTGATTTGGGGATGGCCTAGAATCCACTTGGCAGAAACACCAACTGATGACAACAGCAGCAGAGATAATAAAGGGATCTCATAATTTGTTAGAAAGAGGCTCAGAGGACTCCTGTAGTAGCACTGGAAAAGTTTAAGAAGCTGTTTAGCAACTTCAATGCCTATACCCACTTCGGGGTCACAGTTTTGGGAGAAGTCATTGAAGTATAAAGGAGGAGGGACACTGAGCAGTATCACTTGCTGTCCCAAGAAAACAGAGGACCTTAGAAGCATTATTGATTGCTATTATAATAGATAATGGACCATTTTGGTGTAATGACCAGAGCACAGACCAGAAAAGTAGTGATGATAAGGTCACAAGACCTTGAAAGCCCCAGGAGTTTCAGACCTCCACACCTAACTCTGAAAACATCAGTGCTAAAAAGCCTGATTTGGAACAGTGCCTTTCCCACCCTTGGCATAAAACAACCCAGATTTAATACACATTCAAAGTCAAGAAATAGGTTAGAATAATGAACAACCAAACAAAAAATAGAAATTGACCATAAAAAATTATTATAGTGACAGGACATATTTAAGATGAAAAATTCAAAAGAAGATGGCAAATCTTTTGAATATACAGTTTTACAATCCTTTGGGCATAATTCCAAATTGTTCTCCATAATGGTTGAATTACTTCACACTTCACAAACAGTGAATTAGTGTTCCAATTTTTCCACATTCCTTTCTGGACTTTGACATTTTCATTTCTAGTCATGCTAGGCAATCTAGGTATGCAGTGATGTTACAGTCTTGTTTTAATGTTC
>JAQQSV010019989.1:0-11076 GCA_028646515.1 Pseudochirops corinnae | reverse complement strand
GCCGGAGCTTCAGGCCAGGCTGGTTTCGGTTGGCAGTGCTGATAGTTCCTCGTAGCTGAGCTGACTTTAGTGGGAAGTATCTGTGTGCGTTTTTGAAGTTCTAGGTTGGTCCAGAGTCCTATTCCATGGGTATTTGGGGGTGGCTATGTGAGAGCTGCGATATATTGCTGCTGCTACGCCGCCATCTTGGCTCCGCCCCGCCCAATTTTTTTCTTAACATTCGTTTTTAAAACATTGATTTCCAAATTCTTTCCCTTCTTCTCTTGTCACCTACCCCTACTGGGAAGATTAGTGATTCAGCATAGGTTGAACATGTGTAGTTATGCAAAATGTTTCCATAGTAGATAAATTGTGAAAGACTAACTATATTTCCCTCCCTCCTATTCCGGCCCCCACACATTCTATTTTCTACTTTAACCCTGTCCCTTTTCAAAAGTGTATGCTTCTAACTACCCTCCCCTCCTCCTCTGTTCTTCCCTCCTTTTTATCATCCCCATTCTTATCCCCAACCCGCCTACTTTCCTGAAGGGTAAGATACCAAATTGAGTGTGTATGTTATTCCCTCCCTAAGCCAAATTCAATGACTGTAAGATTGACCCATTTCCTTTTGCCTTCCTGCTCTTCCCCTCCATTGTAACAGTTTTCTTTTGCCTCTTTTATATGAGATAATTTACCTTATTCTATCTCCCTATCTCCTGCTCTCATTATATTCCTTTCTCACCTCTTAATTTTATTTTTTAGATATCATCCCTTCCTATTCAACTAATCCTGTGCTCTCTGTCTACATATACACGTACATATATATACGCACACTCACATATGTATTTATACACACACACCCTCCTATATAAACATAGAAATGTATGTATATATATTCCCTTCAACTATCCTGATACTGAGAAAAGACACATGAGTTACAATTATCATTTTTCCATATAGGAATATAAATAGCTCAACTTTAATAAGTTCCTTATAATTTCTTTTTCCTTTTTACTTTCTCATGCTTCTTGAATTTGAAAGTCAAGTCTTCTGTTCAGCTGTGGTTTTTTGATCAAAAATGCTTGAAAGTCCCCTACTTCATTGAGTGACCATATTTCCCCCTGAAACATTATACTCAATTTTACTGGGTAGGTGATTCTTGGTTTCAATCCTAGCTCCTTTGACCTCTGGAATATCATATTCCAAGCCCTTTGATCCTTACTGTAGAAGCTGCTAGATCTTGTGTCATACAGATTGTGTTTCCACAATACTCAAATTGTTTCTTCCTGACTTGTAAGATTTTTTTCTTGACCTGGGAACTCTGAACTTTGACTATAATATTCCTAGGAGTTTTCTTTTTGGGATCTTTTTCAAGAGGTGATTAGTGAATTCTTTCAACTCTTATTTTGCCCTCTGGTTCTAAAATATCAGGGCAATTTTCCTTGAGAATTTCTTGAAGGATGCTTTCTAGGCTATTTTTTTGATCATGGCTTTTAGGTAGTCTGATAATTTTTAAATGATCTCTCCTGGATCTATTTTCCAGATCAGTGGTTTTTCCAATGAGATATTCCACATTGTCTTCTATTTTTTTCATGTCTTTGGATCTGTTTTATAGTATCTTGATTTCTCATAAAGTCATTAGCTTCCATTTGCTCCAGTCTAATTTTGAAGAAATTACTCTCTTCAGTGAATTTTTGAAATTTCTTTTCCATTTGGCAAATTCGGCTTTTTAAGGAATTCTTCTCCCCACTGGGTTTTTGGGTCTCTTTTGCCATTTGAGTTAGTGTATTTTTTAAGGTGTTATTTTCTTCAGTATTTTTTGGGGTCTCCTTTAGCAGGCTGTTGACTTGCTTTTCATGATTTTCTTGCCTCATTCTCATTTCTCAATTTTTCCTCCACTTCTCTTACTTGATTTTCAAAATCCTTCTTGAGCTCCTCCATGGCCTGTAAGCAGCTCATATTTTTCTTAGAAGCTTTTGATGCAGGAATTCTGACTTCATTGTCTTCCTCTTGTTGCTTTCTTTGATCCTTTTTGTCCACAAAAAACGATTCTATGGGCTGATAGTGCTTCCTCTGCTTGCTCATCTTGCCAGCCAATTATTTTACTTTTGAGCTCTTTGCCTCAGTAGAACTCTGCTTCCAGAATGGACAGAGATTTGTCCCAAATTAATGGGGTTTTTACAAATGTTGTCAGAGGACTGAAGGAGGGCACCCTCTTTACAGACACCACACTGCCACACTGGCATTTTTCACTCCAGGATCACCGCCCAAGACAGTGACCCAGATCCAAGCAGAATAAAGCAAGAGTGATTACTCTCTGAATGGTTGCTTGGTCCCCCTACTATCTGCAGTCCAGGAGCTCCTAAGGCAGCCACCAGCCACCACACGTTCACCACCTCTCCTTCCAGGGGGAGGGGCTAGACCACACTCTTAGGTCACCTGGTTCCAACAGAGTTCTCCACTAATCTTTTACTTTCTCTTTGGCATTTATGGGTTGAGAAGTCTGGAAACTGCCACAGCTACTGGTGATTCACTCTCCTGAAGTCTACTCTGGCCACCACTGGTCAGGGCCACCCTGGGGCTGGAACCACACAGCTCATGGAACTGCCCTTGGCTCCTAGAGCACTGTGATAGACCCTTCTTGTCTGCCTACCAGGCAGTCCTCGGCGGGAGATTTGTTTTTCTCTGTCACTTTGTGGGTTCCATAGCTCGAAATTTGTTTAGAGTCATGTTTTACAGGTATTACAGTCATATTTTACAGGTGGTTGTTGGAGGAGCTCACAGAATTTTCTTCTTATACTCCACCATCTTGGCTCTGCCAGAACTTTTTGTAACTTATCTAGAAGCTGCTCTAGTGAATTAACAATGACTGCTGCTAAGTCAAGAGGGATTTTGTTTTATTTTTTTTTACCTGAATTCTCTCACTCATCTATCTTGATTTGATTACAGTCATGCCCTGGGAGTTGCTTCAACAAAGTCTAAACATCTTATTAAGGAAAGCCTATATCTATTTTGCAATGGATATATAACCTAGTTGTGACCCACTGTTCAATGAATACACAGAAAACTATTATATTCCCATATATTGGAAGTTGAAAGTAATAGTAACAAAAGTAACTATAAAATAAAAGCAATAAGAATTGCTGTAGACCTACAGTTTAAGAAATAATTTTTTGTGCCCAAGTCACTGAAAATATAAGTTATACATCTCATATAATTTTTATGCTTAAGAAATTTTTCAGTATTTATATATTATGAATGTATGTGTATATAAAATTATATATGTCCACCAATATCATACACCATTTATCAAGATAAGGTCAAAATGGATACATAAATATAAAAGGAGATATTACAAGAAAATTTGAAGAACATGGAACAAATCACCCATCAGGCTTATGGATAGCTGAACAATTTATGAACAGGAGATAGAGAACATTGTGAGATATAAAATGTACAATTTTGATTACATTAAATTAAAAAGGTTTGGTATAAATAAAACCAAAGTAGCCAAGATCAAAAAGAAAGCAGAAAACTGGGAAAAAAAACTTTTACAGACAGTTCCTCAGATGAAGGTCTCAGCTCAAATATATAAAGAACTTTGTCAAATCTGCAAGCATACAAGTCTTTCCCCAGTTGAAAAATGGTCAAAGGACATGAACAGGCAGCTTTCTGATGCAAAAATCAAAACAATTTATAGTCATATGAAAAAATGCTCTAAATCACTATTGATTAGAGAAATGCAAATTAGAACAACATTGAGATACCACTTCACACCTATCAGATTTGCTAGAATGACAGAAGGGGAAAGTGATAAATGTTGGAGGGAATGTGGAAAAATTGGGATCTTAATTCATTGTTTGTGGATATGTGAAGTGATCCAACCATCCCAGAGAAATCTGGAATTATGCCAAAAGAGTTATTAAATGGCCTATGCCCTTTGATCCAGTAATACCACTATTAGGTTTGTTTCACAAGATGATTAGGGAAAAGGAAATGAACCTATGTGTTCTAAAATATTTATAGCAGCTCTCTTTGTGTTTGCAAAGAACTGGAAATTCCAGGAATGTCCATCAATTGGGAAATGGATATATGTGGTATATGTTTGTGATGGAATATTTCTCTATAAGAAATGTTGAGATTGATAATTTTAGAAAAACAGAAAGACTCGCACAAGATAATGAAGAGTGAAATTAGCAGAATCATGAGAACGTTGTACACAGTAACGCAATATTGTTATAAGAACAACTTTGAATGACTATTATTATCTTCATTTGACAGTTGAAGAAATTGAGGCAGAGGTTAAGTGACTTGCCCAGGATCACAGAACTATTAAGTATCTGAGGCCAGAATTGAACTCAGGTCTGATTCCATATCTAGCACTCTATCCACTATACCACCTCTCTTTTCTCAGGCACTGAAGCCCTTTAGGATCTGATGCCACTCTGCTTTTCCAAGGCTTTGTATGTTCTCTGCAACATACCTTATGGTCTAACCAAATAAAAGTCCAACTGTATTCACGAAATATGACCTGACGTTTCCCATCTTGATGCTTTTGTTCATGTTGTTCCCTGAAAATATCCTTCTAGTCTTTGCTTGATTTCATCTCCATCCTTTAAATACCTATTAAAATGCCATTTCCTCTGAAGTCTTCCCTGATGCTCCTAAGTTAAAAACTATTTTCTTCCTAGGACTTTACAATATACTTTGTTTTCTAACTCTGATGTATTAGTAAAGCAATTTTAGTTTGTGTATTCTAGTAAACTGTGTATCAGTTTTTACTAGACTGTAAATTCCATGAGAGCCTATCTTATCTACAACCTTTATCTCCCTTAATGCCTGGTTCATAATTGTTGTTATTCAGTTGTTTCAGGTGTGTGGAACTCTTCCTGACACCATTTGGGGTTTTCTTGGTAAACACTATAGTAGTTTGCCATTTCCTTTTCCAGTTCATTTTACCAATGACAACAGGCAAAAAGGGTTAAGGGGCTTGCCCAGGGTTACACAGTAAGTGTTTGAGGCCAGACTTTAACTCAGGCCTTCCTTACTCTAGGCCCAGTGTTCTACTCACTGTGCCACCTAGCTGCTCATAACAGGCCTTAACAAATGCTTTTTTAGTACATGAATAAACATTAAGTTAGTTTATGAGATTTTTCTCCCAGCTCTAGGGTTTTGAAAAAGACTAGGCCAGGTAACTTTGCTCTAAATGACCACAGCTTTGGAAAACATCATTCCTTTCATGTGAGGATAATAAATGTTCAAGTAGGCTGAGAAGAAAAAAGTGGTTTTGCAATTTGATTTTCCTCCACAGGCAATTCCAGGGCCTTGTTGATTAAGAAGGCCACTCCTCATTCTTCTGTGCAGTTCCATATAAATTACCTACAATGCTATCTTCCAGGAAGTGCAGCTAAAATTCAGCTGCTAAATGATGCAATTTCCAACATTCATACAATATCTCAAAAGTAGGAGACAGAGCAGAGCTCATTTAATTGTATCTCTAAACTAAGGGGGGAATAATTCTTAGAAAAGGGTTCTTAATCTGGAGCCTATGAACCCCTAAGTGGTAGAAGGAAAGATTTCAGAGAGCGCATTAATTTGGATGAGAAAAAAATTACATCTACAAATCAATATAAGATATCAAATTGATGTGATCTCTAAGATTATAAACCAATGGCTTGTCAGTGATGTTCACGCAAACCAAGATGGGGTCAGTTATCTAGATTAGTTACTGTGTTAAACATAGACATAAATAATCCCTTATTGGTCTGATTCTTTTTGAAATAATAAACTTGCAAAATTATTTAAAGGAAATAGATGGTATAGCTGAGTGTTTGCTGAATCTGGATACAGAGGATTTCAGTTTACATACTGGCTCTGCTACTTAGTATCGAGTCAAACTTTTTCTGGGCCTCAGTTCTTTCATCTGTAAAATAATGGGTTTGGATTTGACCTCTGCATCATGTTAGCTAAACCACTTTTGAATTAGAATTTCTGAAATGTTTGTTCAATTCCAAATATACTTTTCTGAAAAAAAAGTTTCAAAGGTAATTGAATTCAACTATAGAATCCTCTGTATCTTTTATGCAAAGCAAAATGATAGGTGTTAGAAAAGAGAAAATTTAATTAAATAAGATAAAAACATTTGACCATTGAGTTTAAGGAACTTACTTTACTGACAATAATTTTAAATAAATGTACAGTTCTCTTCATTATATAAGTCACCACCCTAACTGTGGTATTTTATTTACGACTCTCCTAATTTTCAATAAGGCAGAGCTTAGCTTGCTAATTTTAGCAAACCCCAATTGCTTCTCCTAGCTATAAACTCCAGGCCAAGAGAGAATTGTGGATCTCTTTTTAAAAAAAGTTATTACAAATATTTGTAAAAATTCTCTTGGAAAAAACCAAACATGTGTACATCAGGAAGACATAATCACAAATATTCCGTATAAAAATACATCTCTTATATGGCTTGAAGTGCTGAAAATTAAATGTTAGTTGAGATCTTCTTCTGGCGGTACAACTACCATGAGCATCTGCAAGTGCATGGTCATGGGTTCTGAAATTGCAAATTTGATAAAATCAGAAATATGTCTTACAGGTGGCATTTAATCCATAAAGTCATTAAAAGTGTGTCAGAATTTATTACTTTGATTAGAGAGTTTTGCTATTCGCTGCCTATAATACAGGGTGTCCCAAAAGTCTTGGTGTTAATTCGTGCAGATTTAAGCTTTTGTTGCTGAAAAAGGCAAAGGAAACAAACTGCAAAGGGTTAAGCATTAATAGTATAAGGATTAGCACTTAACTCTTTTAGGACACATTGCATAGTTTATTACCCCTTGATCTGTCATCCTCTCCATACACATTTCCACAAGCCGGAACTGTCCCCTATACATTATTCCCTGGAGAATAATAGTTACTTGAGGTTGTTAAGGTATTTGGAAACTAGCAGCCATTTCATAGAATCTTGAATAGGAAGGAATCTGAGTTCATCTGACCTAAACTATACCTAAACATGAATTCCCTCTACATGCTGCTCAAAAGTCCTGTCTTTTTTTGAAAACTTATACTTCTATACAACCCTTTCTGTGTTTGGATACCTCTAATTGTTAGGAAGGTTTTCCTTACCTCAACTCTAAGTCTATTGTTCTGCCTTTCAGACTTTCAGATACTCAAAGATGGCTAATATGTCTTCCCTATGTTTTTTTCCAGACTCAACATCCCCTTTTCCCTCACATGCTCTTCCTAAGGCCCTATCTCCAGCCTCTTCACTTTCTTAGCTGTCTTTTGTTTTCTTGTTTTGTCATTCTTAAAATATGATACCCAGAACTGAAAACAATACTCTGGATGAGTTCTAATCAGGGCAGAATGTTCTTGACTTTGTACTTGTTAATACTATCTGAGTTCATAAAGGTTTTTTTTTCACTTCATATCACATTGCTGACTCATATTCAATTTGAGGTCGACTAAATACATCCAGATTGTTTTGAGATGAACTGTATAGTCAGATCTTTTCCATCTCATATTTATGAAATGAACCAAAAAAAAAAAAACCAACTGGTTTTAGTTTGCAACATTTAATTCTATAAGATTTTGAGTTCTATATTTTCTCCCCCTTCCTTTCCACTCTCCCCTCCCCAAGACAGTGTGTGATCTGATATAGACTATACATGTCCAATCATATTAAGTATTTTTCCACATTAGTCACGTTGTAAAGAAGAATTAGAACCAAAGGCAAAAACCACAAGAAAAAAGAAACAAAAATATAGTATGCTTCGATCTGCATTCAGACTCTTTAGTTCTTTCTCTGGATGTGGATAGCATTTAGAAAATGATTTTTTAACTCAAGTATAGGACTTTATATTCATCCCTGTTAAATTTCATCTTGTTGACCCATTTTTAATCCATAATTGATTATTACTCCAATGTTCTAGGGATATATGCAAAGATCCATATGGTCTAAGCTAGTAATGTATGGCTGTGAGAGTTGGACTATGAAGAAAGCTGAGTGCTGTAGAATTGAAGCTTTCAGATTTTGGTGCTGGAAAAGATTTTTGGGAGACCTTTGGACAGCAAGGAGATCAAATCCATCAAGGCAAAGAAATTAACTCAGACTATTCACTAGAAAGTCAAATACTGGAGCTGAAGCTGAAATATTTTGGCTGTATAATGAGAAGATGGCACTAGTAAAAAACCCTAATGTTAGGAAAGATTGACGGCAAAAGGAGAAGGGCAGCAGAGGGTGAGATGGACAGATAGTGTCACGGAAGCATTGAACAGGAGCTTGGACAGGCTTTAAGAGATAGGGGAAGATAGCAGGGCCTTGTATGCTATGTATGGTCCATGGGGTCACAAAGAATCAGATACAACTGAACAACAACCACAACAAATTCAAGGAAGCAAAGTTGACCTTATGTTTAGCACAGATTTTGTGGGGTGAAAACTATCGCTGGAATATGGTTCTGGATTGATATACTTTATTATTGTTATTTTTTAATGAACAAGTAAAAGGGGTATAAGTAGGTGGCACTGGATATTAAAATATAGACAATCATATGAGGAAATCCAAGATCCAGGGTAGAAAAGCACTGGGAAAATCATTTGGATGAAGACCAATTGAGGGAGAAATGGAAGCAATTTTATCATTAGAGTTTAATATGTACCACTCAAATAGAAAAAGGAACTAGATAAAGAATTTGGAAAAGATTATAGGATCATAGATATATTGAAATTTAATTTTTTTAATGGACAAAAATGTTTTCTTCCCCTTCCACCTTTCTTCTATCTCCCCCCCATTAAAAAATAAAATTTGTAAAAATATATAGTCAAGCAAAACAAATTCCCATAGGAGCCATATCCCCACAACATGCCTCATTCTTCACTCTGAGCTTTTCTATCAGGAAGTGGGTAGCTGGCTTCATCTTCACTTCTCTGGGATCTTAGTGGACCACAGATTTAGAGCTCACTGGGACCTTAGTAGTGTTCATTTTGTCAAACTTCCTCATTTAACAGATGAGTAAAACTGAGGTCCAGAGAGGTTAACTGACTTCCCCAAAATCAGACAGGCAGTCAATAGCAGAGTCAGGATTTAAACCCAGGCTTTCTGATGCCAGATCCAGAACTCTTTCCATTGAACCACATAGCTTCCCTTAGAGGCATGACAGTTGGGGATGACAGACTCCAGTTAGCCAGACTTTTGTTAGAAAGCCCTCTGCAACAAATAGAAGCACTGAGAACTTCCTGATTTCTTTAATGACAATGGAGTCCTAGAAAAATTGGAGGAGCCCACAACAGGAAATCCTATATTTGACTGTTTCTAACTGGAAAAGCTGGTGACAATGCGGAAAGGATAGGAGCTTTGCAGGGAAGTGACTGGCTCCCTCCTAGAGTCTATGATAGAAAAGAAAGTTAGGCCTAGTCTGATGTGCACCTGAGATTTTGGAAAAGGAAATTTCATAAGTTTCAAAGGCTTTATCAACTAAAACTCTACAGGGAAATCCAGATCAGGATAGATGGCAGATAACAGGGGGAGAACATGATGGTGGCATGGTCTTATAAAAAGAATATCAATAGTATATGATAAGCTATGCCAGGGGAGGAAAGTTTGACAATATTAAAAAAAAATGTTTTATCTACAACCAGAAAAGGGTTTTTTAAAATGGGCTGGGACCCAGAGTGTGATAGGACCTAGGGCTCTCTGAAAATTATTAACACACTTTAAAATCTAATCTGCATAGACAATCAGCAAGAGAATAAGTCAGACTCTGATCTGTAAATTTGTCAATTTCTGAAGAGTAAATGCTCACACTGAAAATTTAACAATAGGCTCTCCAGGAGGTCAGAGTTTGCTTCAACCTCCACCCTCAGACAGGACTACTGCTACTACAGGATGAATAGGATGATAATGACAGAGAGAAGATAGAATTTCTTGATTCCTTTCATTTCCCTTTATAAAGGAAGATGACCTTTCGAATGAAAAGGATAGAACAAAAATGATAACAGGGATTTACTACCCAAAATGAGTAAAGAAAAAAAAAGCAGTAGCTAGCTGCCTGCATGAATTCCACTCATCTGCCCAGATTATCTACATCCTCGGGTCCTGAAAGAACTGGCTGATGTGATTTCTGAGCCACTGGTCGTCAGCAATATGTGAAAGAACACAGAGAACAAGAGAGAGCTATAGAAGGTCATACGCCATCTGGAATTTCAGAAAAGGGGAAAAAATCATCTGCAATCTATAGGCTGAAAAGCTTGACTTTGATTTCCTGGGAAATTTTTAAAAAATAGATCATTAAGGAAGCTGGTGAACCTTTAGAAAAGGCAGAGAGGAGTACAAAGATTTCATCAAGAACAGCTCATTCCAGATTAGTCTTACTTGGTTTTCTGTCAGTGTAGATCAAGGTTATGCTCTAGATGTAATTTATCTGCATGTTAGCAAAGCATTGGATAAAGTATCTCATACGATTTTGTGGAAAAGATGGAGATAGAAATTAGGTGACCATACAAAATGGATGGATTTCGAACTGGTTGAATGGCCAGAACTGGTTCAATGTCAACTTGGCAGGGGCTTGACCCTGTGTTGTTTCATATTTTTATCAGCGATTTGAATAAAGGCATAGCTAGCATGCCTATTAAATTTGTGGATGACACAAAGCTTGGACGTAACTAACACACTGGACAAGAGAGTCAGGATCCAAAAACCTTTATTAGGTTGGAGCACTGAGATGAATTAAATAAGATGAATTTCAACAGGGAGAAATATAAAGTCTTATACTTGGGTCAAAAAAATAAAAGCCCAACTAATTTCAAAGTACAAGATGTGACGGAGGAAGACTAGAAAATAGTTTGTCTGAAAATATTACATTTAGAATTAAATTATTAACTAAGTATTAAATTTTGAATTAAATATTAAATTTAGAGCTGCAAGGGATCTTAGAGGCCAATTAGTCCCATTTTACAGATGAGGAAACTGAGGTTCAGAGATAAGAAAGTGGAAAAGCTGAGAATCATAAACTCATATCCTCTGACTTGAAATTTCAGTGATTTTTCCTGTACCCACAAGCATAATCTGAGCATTTTAGTGAACCACAAGGTCAG
>JAQQSV010019988.1:0-11076 GCA_028646515.1 Pseudochirops corinnae | reverse complement strand
AATAGACTGGGGGAGGGGGGACACACTGGGATGGCTGTTTTGGGGTGGTGGGTGGGGGAAAGATGGGGAGAAAATTTGTAACTCAAAATCTTGTGGAAATGAATGATGTAAACTATAATAAAATTTTTTTTAAAAAGTAGAAGCAGTGGTCTCAAATGTCTATTAACAAAGCTGGGACAGCTAGGTGGAATAGTGGACATAGGACTGGACCTGGAGTCAAGAAGACCTGAGCTTAAGTCTGGCATCAGACACTTACTAGATGTATCACTCAGGATAAGTCATTTACCTTTGCAGTTTTCTCAACTGCGAAATAGGGATGATAATAACACCTACCTCCCAGAATTTTTCTAAGGATCAAAAATAATAATATTTTTTAAAACAGTGCAGTGCCTGGCAAATAGTAGGTGCTCAAGAAATGCTCTTTTCCTTCCATTCTTCCCAGAATTAAGGGGAAAAAGCAAGCTGAACCATTGGTTCTAAGCCAAGCAAGTAATTTTGACTTCACAAGTATCACTGAGATGCATATTGGGGTAAAATCTGTGACGGGAATATGATTCAGAGTGGGCTACTCAAAAGATGTGAGACGGGCAAATGTGATCCTGGGGAAATCCTTTAATCACTCGAGTCTCTTAGGAAATGCTAAAATTGCAAGTTGCAGAACAGTTTCCACTTTGTTCTGGTAAAGGGGGTTTCCTCAATTACAGTCCCCTCTAGCAATGAAAGAAAAGGCCCAGGTCCTGTGTAGAAGATGAGACCAAAGAAAGGTAACAAAAGACTACTTATAAAAGCATAGTATGAGCTTTAAAGAAAAATGTCAGTTGGGCTAATGCTCAGAATGAACTGAAACCAGCAAGTAAAAATAGCAAGTTAGAGGTGGAAAGGAGAGTTTGTTTTGTTTTGTTTCAGCTATGTTTGGCTTGGAATCAGGAAAACCTGCATTCAGATTTGGCCTCAGACACTCACTAGCTGTGTCACCCCAGGCAAGTCATTTAACTGTGTCTCAGTTTCCTCATCTGTAAAATGAGCTCCAGTATCTTTGCCAAGAAAATCCCCAAAAAGGTCACAAAGAGTCAGGCATGAATGGAAGAAACTAAATAACTATACTTGGGAAAGGGGAAGGATCAAAAAAGAAATAGGACTCCTTGTGTTGGATGAGATAATAGTGAGTCATCAGAGAAATAGGAGACTGCTCAGTTATTTTACATCTGTTTTCTCTACCAAGCAAAGTGGACTTTGGGCTAGAAAGAACAAATAAAAAGACTATTAGGGAATTAATATCCAGTACAAATAAAAAGATAGTAGGAGTATACCTAATGGCCCTTGGTGAATTCTGATCACTTGACCTGAAACCCTCAAGTACCTCAAGAACTGATGGATATGATTGCTGACCATTGTTGAAGATATTTGAAAGTGTTGGGGGGATAGAAAAGATAACCCAAGACTGGAGTGGGACAAATATTTTTATCAGTTTTCAAAAATACAAAGAGGAGATAATATTCAAATTCTATGCCAATGATCTTGACTTAAAATGTTGAAAATTTGTGGAATGTACAATTAAAGAGATGATTAGTGGACATTTGGAAGAGAAACCTGTGATTAAAAAAATTCAGTATGACTTCAATAAGAATGGATGATTCCCAACTATCATATATCTTTCTTTGATGGGGGTTGTCAGACTGGCAAATAGAGTGGTGCCATATATATAATTGATTTACATTTTGGTAAAGCATTTGATAAAGTATCTCATTCCCTTCTTGCAGAAAATTTGAAAAATATAAGCTAGTTGATAGGTAGATTTGTAACTGGTTACATGTCTAGGTTAGAATATTGTCAATGAATCAAAACTGGAGTTTTAAAAGGAAAAATTTGAAAGAAATTTTAAAATTTGGAGTTCTAAATAACTGCAGAAAAAATGGAGTAAAAACTTGAGAAAGCAGCAATATCAGATGAATGTATATGATTTTAAAAGTTTTAAGAAATCTGCTTTGTGTAATATTTTTAAATATTTTGCTCTTGATTTTTTTTTTTTTTGCTCTTGATTTTTCAACTGGTATTTGAATTTCTTACATATATCAATGTAACAGTTTATGCATCATAGGAAGCTAAATGATACTGGAGTCAGTGCAAACTTAGAAAGGTACTCAGCCCCAGCTTATACGTCTGCTTTGGTCAATATAAAATCTTTAACAAGGAGGCATTTTTTGAGTCAATTTCTCATAAATCCTTTCTTAAGATTCTGCTTGTTGTTAGTACTGTTCATGTCAGACACAGAATTTGGATAAAGCTAGGAAACAACAAGGGTTATTTAAGAACTGAAATTCTCTGAAATTTTAAGTGAAGTATGGGTTCCTACTTCAATGTTATCAGAACCATAAGGTTAAGATAGTTATTACCACATGAACTGGTTATTAGGTGAGTAAAAATTTAAGAGGTTGTACTAAATTGGATTGAGAACTGTTTTGTAAAGAATGTAGTAAGACAGGGCAGCAAGGTGGTACAGTGAATAGAGCACTGGCCCTGGAGTCAGGAGGACCTGAGTTCAAATTTGGCCTCAGACAATTGACACACTTACTAGATGTGTGACCTTGGGCAAGTATCTTACCACCAATTGCCCTGCCTTTCCCCCTCCAAAAAAAAAAAATGCAGGTGTGTCTTCTCATGTTGAGGTCCATGTTACTAGCACTGTCTTGATTCAGCAGTACCTGGAAGAAACCTAAAACCTCATTGGTCTGGGGTGAAATCCTGATCCACTCTGACCAAAAGGGTGAAATGCCAACCCCCAGGAAACTTTAGGCCAATACCCTGCTCTGACCAGCAGTTTCTAACTGACCCTGTTCCACACAGGGTGAGTTCCAAGGACATTTCAGCAGCCTTGCTCTTGTAATGCTCAACGATTTCAACACACCCCTTCTTCAGTTCAGCCCTTCTGTTTATCTGGCCCACAAATCCTTCTGCTGCTTCCCACGACTGTACCCTATAAGAATCCCCTTTTTCCTTCCTCCCCTGTATCCCCATCTAAATAAGACAGTGCATTGTCCTGAATTGCAATCCCTTGAAGTTGAATAAATGTCTTTTTTATTTACTGATCACCTAGTTGACCTGAGGTTTTTTTTTCAGGTTGACAACAGCAACACTGAAATTTATCATTAAGACATTTGAGATGTCTTCTGTTATAAAGGAATATATTTGAAGAGGGAGAAGTGGGACCATGTTATAACAATGACTTATGTTAAGTCTGGGTCTGGAAGGTCTAAGTCAGGAAGGACAGATAAATCCATGCCTCCCGTATCCCCTTCACCAGTGATGAGATCCCTCCAGATGCTCCATTTTGAGGAAGGGAACCAACCATCCTTACTTCTTTGGACTGTGCCATCCTGCTCCCTCACAAGTACCTCCCCCCTTTTCAGATTCCTTTGATTTGTTGTCTTCCCCTGTTAGAATGTATGTTCCTTGCGGGCAGATGCTCTTTTTCTCTTTGACTTGTATGTCTAGCGCTTAGCACAGTGTCTGGCACGTAGGAAGTTCTTAATAAAGTGCTTGTTGATTTGATTTGACTTGAAAGTTTCAGATTAGCCACAGATGTGCAGAGATAAATTTCCCTTAAACTCTAATCCAAGACGAAGATCAGAAATGTTTTTAGAATAGCCTGTTTAGAACTTCACATTATTCGAGGGGTATAATACGTAACATATCATATGACAGGTGGAAAATTGTGCCGTTAAAAAGGGATAAGCCAAACAATGGGATGAATAGGTCAGAGTGATACTGTCACTGCAATTGTCAGGTTCTCACTTCAATTTTCCCATCCATCTACATCCACTTGGAATAGATTCTTAACATGTACAATTTATATTTTTATAGGTACATGCTTAAAATGATAAAATGAACATTTTTTCAAACAGAAAACATGCCTTTTCCCATTAAAACTAGTTTAAAGAAGAATGTGTACATAATTACTCAGTAAAATTTTTTTAATGGATTGGCTAAGTTGAACAACAGAATTCAGGAGTTAGCTTAACCAGCTTCTGAGAGAGCAAGAACAATGGAAGGCAACAAAAGGCAACAAAAATAGTCACATTTTTCTCCCATTCTGAGACTAACTGCAAAGATGAAAATTCTTTCTGCCCGTTTGGAAAATCTAAAATTAAATCAACATGAAATTTCCTACGTAAAGCAACTAAACGCTTTCCAGGTTTGGGTTGGTTTTTTTGCAAATTCATTTTCAGAAGATCATTTCTAGTTTTTGGGTTAAATAAATATGGGCTTATTTGTTGAGTCATATTTTTACTCAGTTTAACTTCTTTAAACCAAGAAATCTCAGAAGTGGGAAGGATTTTCCCTTTGAACATCTCTTTTTTTCCCCATTTATTTGCTCTGGGATGGCCGGGATGGCTTTTTCTGAGAGGAGGAGAAAAAAATGAGTGCTGAGGATTGACCTCCGTTCCTTTTTCATGAGCATTCATTCCTTCTAAGATTAACTGTGGCTGCATTAAAAGCTCTCTTACATTCTCACCGAACTGAGCTTATTGTCCATGATCAGATCCAGGGAAGCAATGGAAGAAAACTTCTGCGAGCACACACAAGCACACAGAAACACAGCTTTGTTGAAATTCATGCCATATTTAGAGACTATCCCTTTTCTCCCATCCGGGAATTCTGGAAAGCACACTGGCCTACATTAGGAGGGTTTGGAGTTTTCTTTTGGGCAGATGGGAGGGAGAGTTGGAAACCATTTCAAAGTACCTAGAAAATACTTTCTGTTTTTCTCCAGTGATGCAGCTGAGACTTAGTGCAACTTCCTCTGGAATGTGGGAAAGAAAGGTATTTGCATTCATTGGATGGAATGGTCAGTTTCATACATTCATTTTTCGACTGCATTTTTCCCCCAAGCAAGAAGAGAGTTTCTCTGCTAAGAGGTGCAAGACTATGGAAAGTTTCTATTTCTGTATGTTGCTAATAAGGACATAGCCCTGTCCACGAAGAGGAGTTCTGTCAATGAGAAAGTCTCTCTCAGACCACGTAGCTACTCTTCTCAGGAATCAACCAGTATAAAACAAAAGAAAAAACATAAAGGTTCTCTCTGCCAAATCGGAAATACAAGCACAATCGTCAGTGATCTTGGCAGGCGAGATCCATATTTTATCCTCACTGAATGTTTTGGCATTGCCCACCTGGTATACCATAAATTGTCATGGTAAAAGGGCCACAGTTTGTATTTAATTTAGACAATAGAGAAGCTTTATTGTTATTCTGAGATGTGGCAGAAAGAGATGAAATGATTGGCAGTATTCCTATGCAGTCCGAGTTCAGCTTAATGAAATGAGGAGGAGGAGGAGGAGGAAGAAGAGGAGGAGGAAAGAGAAAGAGCGAGAGAGAGAAAGAGAGAGAGAGAGAGAGAGAGAGAGAGAGAGAGAGAGAGAGAGGTAAACAACAATAAAAAAGTCTGAGTATGAAGCTGACTTTAGAGGTGAAACAGTGGCTTACCTAATAATTGAGGAATGGGTTGAAGAGGAAACGGGGAAGAAAACAGAGAGTAACTTTGTTTTGCTTTATATTCTTAACATGTACAGTTTATATTTTTATAGATACATCTTTATAAAAGTGAACATTTTTCCAAACAGAAAACATGCCCTTTCCCCATTAAAGCTAGTTCAAAGAAGAACTGTAGATAATTACTCAGTAATTTTTTTTTAATGGATTGACTCCGTTGGACAACAGAATTAAGGAGGTAGCTTGGTAGTTTTGAGAGTATAGGAGCTGGGAAAAGGAAAGAATTACCAGAGGGTAGATGTAATTATTCATGGTTTAGAGATGATGTCACTCATTCCTCTCTTTTTGCTTAGAGAAGGAGTAGGTGGGTGGGTAGGATAAGAAAGAGTTCTGTTTTAGCCGTGGGGAGTTTGAGTTGCTATGAGACACCGGTTTCAAATGTCCAAAGGCCAATTGGTGTTAAGGGACTGGAGATCAGGACAGAGCATAAAGCGGTATTTGTTGGTATGGAGATATTATTCCCAACTTTAAAGAGAACAGTTTCCGATGAACAATGAAGCTGCAAAACAGATCAGAAAGGGTTGAGAAGTGAGTGAGAGGTAAAGAAATGGAGACTGAGCCTAAACGACTGTATCTAGGAATTTGGCTACGAAAAGGGAAAGAGCTGTGGGGTAATGACTTAGGAGGATACTTGTATCAAGTGAGGATTTTCATTTTTAGTCTGAGGAGCCTCAATACTTTAGTATTCATCAAAGAAATAATCAAGAGAAAGATAAAAAAATCGGAGAGATAAATGATTGTGGTGGCTATATGCTAGAGAAGACAGGAAAGAATGGAATAAGGAGCAAATTTAGAGAAGCTGGTGAAAAGAATCACTTCTTTTTTATTTTAAATTAATTGTTTTATGTTGAGCAAAAAAGTCAGTTTTCTCTCCCTTCCACTCCATTATTGGGAAAAGGAAAAAAAAAAACCTGTTATTTTAAAATATACAAATCAAGCAAAACAAATTCCCAAATTGATCATGTTCAAAAAATATAGCTGGCATCCTGCACCCTGAGTTCACTGCTGCTTTGTCAAGAGCTGAGAACATGCTTCATCAGTCCTCTGGAATCCTAGATGGTCATTGGTTGGTCAGAGCTCTTAAGTCCTCTGGAATCCTAGATGGTCATTGGTTGGTCAGAGCTCTTAAGTTTGTGGGAGTTATTTGTTTTTTACAGGCATCTTGCTACTGTATAAGTTGTTCTTATTCTACTTACTTCCCTTGGGACTGTTCCTGCAAGGTTTTCTAGTTTTCATTAAAACAGTATCTTTCATCATTTTGTAAGACACACTAATATTCCACTACATTAATGTGCATGATTCGCCCAACCATTACCCACTTGATGGGTACCCCTCAGTTTGTAGTTTTTCACTATAATAAAAAGAGCTGCCATAAATATTTTTATACTTATGACTCCTTTTCCTTTGTTTTTGATGTTGTGTGTGGTATAGATTTAGAAATGGTATTGCTGGGTCAAATTTAATGCTTCTTTGGTCATAGTACCAAATTGCTTTGCAGAATAACGACACCAATACACAGTTCTGCCAAAAATGCATTAATGTGCCAAGTTTCCTGTAACCACTCTAACATTTGTTATTCTCCTATTTTTTGGTCAAGTCTGGCAATCTAATAGGTATCAGTTAGACATTTTGCTAAGTGCAGTGGGTTAGGGAAAAGAGTAGAGGTTTGGGGGGAGGAGAAGATATAAAGACATTAAAAGAAAGATAATCTCTGACCTCAAAAAGCCTACAATCTAATGGAGAAAAACAACCTCAAGAGGAAGCTAATAAGTGGGGGTGGGGGATAAGAGGGGGCAGTGAAGGAAGGAAGGCTGTGGAAGGTACCCAACTGGAAACATTATGGAAAAGTCAGAGAAGTCCCAAAGTAGACCAGCCAGCTGAGAAATGAGGAGAGATTCTGAGCCAAGCTCTCTCCTTAATGGACATTTTAGAGTTTGTGGCACTACCTTCCAATCAGAGGTACCTAGGGTGGTAATGAGTTGGAGCACCAAAGCTGACAGGATCTTGCTGGGTGGTGAGGTTTTCTGAATAACGAACTTCCTGGGGTACAGTAAGAAAAATCCCAAAGTAGTGCAGCTAAGGTAAAAAATGAGGGGATATAGAGGTAGGGGAAGCTGGCATAATGAGAGGTAGAAATTTGGCCTTATCTTCTCTAAAACTTCTTTCACAAAGACCCAGAAGGTGCACAAAAACTGAATTCTGGTTAGGAAAACCAACAAAAAGTCAAAGTGAATAATTTTTTCCAGTCCAGGGAAGGTTTGAGATTGAGAGGGCTGCAGACAGTGGGGTAGGAGCTGACCAGGAACACAATGCAGCAGCAGTATGGTAGCAGGTTTTGAAGGGGCAGTGAGCTGTGATGGAAAGCAACTCAGTGCCTAGGGAGAGGAAGGAAAATTAACTGGACAGAAAAAGATCCTAGGGACACCTGTATTAGCCCAGGGAACAAGAAAGAATACCATCTAGCAGCTCTGTCATCTATTACATGGTCCTAGGTCATAGTTCCAGGATAGAGTATGACTTTGAACCCAAGAGCTGAGTAGGATCTCAATTCTGAGTCTTGTACATAAGACTGCAATGGAACAAACCACAGCTGGCAACCAAAACCAAGAGTCAGCGGTTCAGTTGCTCTGAACCTGAAGAACTTTAAGAAAGCTAATTATGACTGAGTCCAGCTGCAGTCTTAGAGATGCAACCCCACAGAAACAAACACATCCAAACTGAGTCAGAACTTGAAGGACACAAGCCAGGATGACAGTAAGCTTAGGAAGCCATGAAAATTTATAAACCTACATACTAAGCTTTGAAAACAGCAGAAGGACAGAAAAAAAAAGTGAGAAGTGAGGAGAGCCCAATACTAACATATAGTCAGGAAGTAGTCTGAGAAAATGAGAAAATGACAAAAGAATCTAGCCACAAAAATATACTGTGGTGACAAAGAAGCCGAAGATATAAACAGAGGCAATTACTCGAAAATATCTACATACAAAATCTCACAGAAAAGTGTCAATTAGATACAAACTGAACAAGAATTCCTGGAAAAGCTAGAGTTTAAAAAGGAGTAAAAATCATGTTAAAAGTCAAACAATAGCATTAAAGTAAAACTTGAAAAGAGAATAAATATGAAATATTAATGAAATATGAAAAGAGAATTAACTTTTTTAGTAAAAGAGATACAAAACTACTGAAGAAAATGACTCCCTAAAAATTAGATTTGTCTAAGTGGAAGCTGATGACTCCATAAGACACCAAGAAACAATCAAATCAAATCAATAACTGCCAAGAAAAAAAGAAGCGAGCATGAACTATCTTATAGGAAAAACAACTGACTCAAAAATTAGATTGAGGAGAGATGATTCAAGAATCCTTGGGCTGCCTGAAAAGCATAAACAACAAAAAAGAGCCCAGATGTCATATTTTATGAAATTTTATAGGAAAACTGCCCAGATTCCTAGGACCAGAGTGTGAAGGAGAAGTGGAAAGAATCTGTTGGTTTCCTGCTAAAAGAAATTCCAAAATGAAAATTTCCAAGAATATTAGTCAAAATCCAGAATTCCCAGGTGAAGAAGAAAATACTTAGAGCCGCCAGAAAAAAAGAATTCTGTTTGGTATTCAAAGCCTTTCATAACCTAGCCCCCTCATACTTTTAGTCTTCTTAGAACTTATTTCCTGCCACATACTCTCTGATCAGTGACACTGACCTTTCTGTTCTCTGAACAACACACTCCTCTCATCTCTGAATATTTTCTCTAGTTATACGCTATACCTAAAGTGATTTCTCTTCTTGTGTCTGTTTACTGGCTTCCCTGATTTCTTCAAGTTCAAAATAAAATCTCATCTTTTGTAAGAAGCCTTTCCCAAAGATTCTTAATTCTATTGCCTTCCTTCTGTTAATTATTTCCTATTTATTCTGTATGCAGCTTGCTTTATATATATATTTGATTGCATGCGGTCTCCCCCATTAAATTTTAATCTCTTTGAAATGAAGGACTTTTGTCAGATCTTTGTCCTCCTTTTGTATTCCCAGCACTTAGCACAGTGCCTGACACATAATAATAAATATTGATTGATTGATTGGATTAAAATATTAAATAGAATTATATAAGAAATAATTCTAAAAATTATTTAATAAATACTAACCATTAAAAATGGAGGCCAAGTCAGAATCACACAAGATTTAGCAGCAACCATTATGAAAAAATAAAGAGGCTGGAATATGATTCCAAATATCATTGGATCTACCAAGAATAATCTACTAAGAAAAACTGAATATAATCTTACAAGAGAAAATAGACATTTAATAAAACAGTAGACTTCAAGCTTTCAAGCAGATTTGTCATTCAGTCACAACACTGAAGAGAAGTATAAAAGTAAACATGATGAAAAATCGCAAGGGGCTAAACAAGGTTAAACTGTTTACATTCTTGTATGTGAAGATAAAATATACAATCCTTTCTTCAGTGACTCATTGTTGAGAATATATATATATGTTCACATGCATATATATGAATGCATATTGTATATGTGTCTGTGTGTGTATTTTTATTAACATGTACATTGTTTGTGTACACATGCATAGTCTGGTCAGTCAAGGATGTGTTTAATATTTTTTTTTATTTTCTGTATTTTTGAGGTTTTTATGTCTTAATATATGATCAATTTTTGTAAAATTGTCATGTAACTGACAATATGCATACCCTTTCTATTCCCATTCAATAGATGCCAGAGCTCCATCATAATGAGCTTCTAAAACATTGGTTCTCAACCTGTGGGTCGCAACCCCTTTGGGGGTTGAACGACCCTTTCACAGGGGTCACAGGGGTCACCTAAGACCATCAGAAAACATATTTCTGATGGTCTTAGGAAGTGAGACACGGCTCCTCTCTCCATCCAGGCGGGTCCGCCCACATGGGAGTATTAAAGGGTCAGGGCATTAGGAGGGTTGAAAACCACTGGTCTAAAACATTCTGCTCACATCTTAAATTTATTTGTTGTATTTGTTTAAATTTGAAGAAGGGTACATTGAGATTCTTTAATGTAACAGTTTTATTTCCTATTTCTCCCCTTTTTTCTTTTTTTCTAGCTGCTCCAAGTACTTGCTTCTTGACCTGGGAATTCTCTTTTCTTTAACTGTTTAGATGTTTTGTCATTTGGTGCTTACTACATTTAGTATTGAAGCAAATTCACTGTCCATGGTACTTTAATAAAAATATAGTCTGAGGGGGCAGCTTGGTGGCACAGTGAATAGAACATCAGCCATGGAGTCAGGGGGACCTGAGTTCAAATCCTGCCTCACACCCTTAACATAAAAACTAGCTGTGTGACTTTGGGCAAGCCACTTAACTTCAACTGCCCTCCAAAAAAAAAAAAAGCAAAATATATATATATATATATATATATATATATATATATATATACTGAGATCATTATTGCTATCTTTTTTTTTTTTTTAAGATTAGCTGAAATGTAGTATATTTTGCTCCAGAAAAACTTGTCATTATGTTTCAAAGTGAACTTGAAAACAACATT
>JAQQSV010019987.1:0-11076 GCA_028646515.1 Pseudochirops corinnae | reverse complement strand
GTTATGGGCTCTGACCCTGAAGAAGTGTGTGTTAGCATTTTGCTCACTCGTTGGAAGAGTGTTTGTGTGATTTGATCAGATGAAACTCTGGGTAGATGGAGGTCTCCGCTTTGGAAAACCCAGATGTTGGTGCTTCTCTCTCGGGTAACTATGCATGTATTGCCTTGGTTAGACAGTTGGATCTGTCTGTTGCTCTGTGCTAATTTCTCAGACAGAAGCCCTGTCTGGTCTTCATTTCTCTACTTGTATTTCCTCTATTTTCTTTGTTTGAGTTTTCTCTGAAGTTCGGGGTACTGCCTCTTTCCCTGAACTAATGAATGTAATTAAAAAGATTGTTGACCCATTGAACAGTTATTTTTCCTAGTAAGGGAGATCTAAGAGCCTACACTAGCAGCCATCCTGGGTATGCCAGTGTGGTTGCCACTACAGGGGAAGTCCATTATTTGACATACATATAGCGTATTCATTTAGGGTTAGACTAATGTAATTTATTCTACAAGTAATAGTGTTGATATTGTTATTTATTTTTCAAATGGTTTTTCCAGATTCCTGAAAACTGTTGATACATTTTCAGTTGATTTGCCAAAACTCTGCTATATCTTAAATTAATCCAACTATATACAGGAAATTATGCTGAGTAGGAGCTTTGCTAAATGGTAATACAATGACAGAAACAACAGTCCTGGCTTTCAGAGGTCTTGCATTCTACTCAGAGGTTGGGAATGGAGTAGATATATGGATATGCTATTAAGTATAATTCATTATAAATGCTTTGAGGATTAAGAATTAAACAACCACTAACAACTGTTGAGGATTAAGAAACACTAAAAACCAGGGACACTGGGGACTAAAAATCAGGGAATATTTCATAAAAAAAAAAAAATTTGGCACCTGAACTGAGCTTTGAAGGAAGGCAAGGATTCTCAGAGGAGGTAGGTGAGGTGAGAATGTATTTCAAAACACCTTTAAAACAAACAAACTAAAAGTCCCTAAGGATGAAGAGTAGTCTTTATATGTAGGTTTCCTTCCAACTTTCCCTTTGGAGTTCCAAGAACTTTGAGATCAGTTTAGTTGCCACCAACTAACACCTTGATTAAGCCCGTTGTGATTTCTCACCACCTTTAGGCCTTGCTGAGTGGATAGCTCTGCTCAAACTTTTCCAGAGTACTTTGTGTGCATTTCTCCTTCCTCCTATCACGTTCTGGTGTGTATTAGGCTCATTTGTGTTCATATTACGTGCACCCCCCTCCCCCCCCCCGCCCCCATTAGACAATCACTTTTTGTTGTTGTTCATCCTTCGTTTTTTCGAAAAGGACCAGAGACATCTTGGGTGATATCTTGACTTGTGTGAATTTGAGAACAATGACTGTGTCCTTTATTGGTTGCATGTAGGTATTCAAAAAGTATGCAAATTTGCATTGATGGTTTTGTTATGAGAGTAGTTTTAGCCCTATGCTTTGGGTATGAAAGAATAATTTTCATGGATAACTTATATCTCCTTTTCACCTAAATAATCTCTCTAAATGTTTATTTAGCATCCAGAATGTGTTGACTAGGAGTAGTTGAAAACACAAGACCTGGTGCTCCTTTCTTATGGAAATTCCTCACCCCTTTAACTTCTAGGTGCCTGCATGATCCACTCAGGTGGAGGTGAAATTCTTTCAGGTCACTAGTAAAACTTTTTTTTTTTGCAAATTATTATTATTATTATTATTATTTTTGCTTTTTTTGGAGGGCCATTGAGGTTAAGGGACTTGCCGAAAGTCACACAGCTAAGTTTTGCGTTAAGTGTCTGAGGCCAGATTTGAACTTCAGGGCCGGTGCTCTATTCACTGCGCCACCTAGCCACCCCCTTTTTTGCAAATTATTGCTCCTTTTCATGAAATTATGTTAAAGTGACCTGAAAACATTAGTGAACAGGACTTATTTCTTACTGTTTGGGTTATCCTGGATATCTGCTTATGTCTGGTTGGGACCCTAGAAGTTAGTAGGAATGTTTTTATGTGTGGGTCTTCAACACATATATTTGAGTCCAGTTATAGTTTTTTTTGCTTTAATAAACAAACTTAATCATTTATTTGAATCCCTCCCTTAAATTGTAATTTAATTTTCTTTTTGTATTTAATTAATTTCAAGAAATTAATTTTTCAGCATTACAATTATGCTTTATTATTTCTTCCAAATGAAAATATTTCTTAATGATGAATTTTGTGCTATGGCTAGTTTTAGCCCTGTGCTTTGGGTATGAAAGGCCAATAGTAATAATGGACTTTGGGGAAGGGCTAGGGGAATAAGAAAATATTAAGTGCCTTCTTTGTGCCACGCACTGGGCTAAGATCTTCACAAATATTCTCTCATTTGATCCTTTATATCTTTTTAAAAAAATTCTTCATTTGTTTTTAGTGTTCAACATTCACACCTATAAGATTTTGAGTTCTAAATTTTCTCCCCAGCCCAATGACATGTTGGCATTTTTTTTAATGGTTACTCCCTGATCTATACCAACCTTGTAAAGAGTTTTCCAAAATCACTAGGCTATGCTTTTTTTGACTCATAGTTTTCATTGGTTCTAGTCATGTTTACCCAATACCTTCTCCTAGGCCAGGAGTGGGGACCCTGAGGCCGCTAGGCCACGTGTGACCTTCTAGGTCCTTGGATGTAGCCTTTTGACTGAGTACAAGATTTATAGAACAAATCCTTTCATTGAGGGGATTTGTTCTGTGAAGTTTGGATTCAGTTCACCCTTGAAGGCCTAGAGGGCCACATGTGGTCTCGAGTTCAAAGGTTACCATGATATGAGGATTCATATTTTTTGACATTAAAAGACAACTATTTCATTTCATGTAACAAGCATTTAGTAGGCACTTACCAAGCCATGTTCCATATTAGGTTTGGGATTACAGAGACAAAAATGAAAAAAAAAAATCCTTCTTCTCAAATAGGTTACATTCTCAGTAACCGTTGCTATTGATTTATAGGATTGATAGTATGTTATAATGAAATGTGCATCAAATTAGGAGTAAGGATACCTGGTTAAAAGTACCAGTTTTGTCATTAACTAGCAAAGTGACTTGGAAAAATTACTCAGCCTCTGTGATCCTAAGTTATCTTACTGGGGACATGAATGAGTTAGACTCTGAGGTCCCTCCCAATTCTAAAACTCTAAAAAATTAATTAGTTAACATTTAAAAAACAAGGAGAAAATAGGGTGACTACTTAAAGGACTAAATCTTAAATCTTTTCTCTGTATTCTGACTAGAGCTTGTGCTCATCTTGTGTCTGGTTCCAGGACCTGTTAGTTTCTAAACAAATAACTGTGATTATTTGTTATCTCTTCTAAAACTAATATGCAAAAGACAATTCTTTGATAAAAGCAGACAAAAGATATCCTTCTTCCCCCTTCCACCTTATTCCTCCCAGAAAAACATGGATTTTTAAGTGGTCAAAAATTCTGATTTTAATATTGATGCCATTTACTAAGAATGGAGCTGTAATGGGTTTCTCATCAATGGATTATCTTCTATATAGTTAGCTTAGAACACAGTGCTTCTGGTTATAAAGTTTCTGCATATTCCCTAACATATTTCTAGGTATTTCTGGATGGACACATCAACCTGGGCCCAAGATAAAGAAACTCCATATTTGGTTAGAAGGGAGCCAGATGTTGGGCATAGAAAATATATTAGCTGATGCTTTAACTTTTCACTTGATAGAGTGGAAATAACATTGAACTAGGAGTCAGGACATGGAAGATTCTAGTCCCAGCTGTGCTATTGTCTTGCTTCGGTAACTTGTATAAGTCAGTTTCCTTTTGATAGGATGACTCAAATTCTTCTACTATAAAATGGAAAGTTAGCCTGGATGACTTTTTAAGGTCCTAGCTCTGCCACTTACTACTTGGATTACCTTGAGCAAGTCACTTTTGCTCTCAATTCTATGATACCTTCCAGATCAATCATTCTGTGACTGCAAAAAGAGGAATGTACTATGTCTCAGCAAAGTGGAGAAATCAATGTACAATTGATCAGTTCTGAAAATGTCTGCCCCAAATAGAATCACACATAATTAATTTGAGTTTGACCTCACATCTAAAGAGAATGGAACTATGGTATTATTGACATGGTGACTCCTAGCAAAGGAACTTCTGCCAGTTTAGACCTGTAACTTCTCTGCAGCTTACAGTCTTAGAGAGCTTCCTATAGACAATAAACAATAGCCAATGAACATTTATTAAGCTTCTACTATGTGCCACATATTTGTGCTAAGCACTAGGGGTACAAATAAGAAAAAGATAGTCCCTGCCCTCAAGGAGCTTACACTCTAATGGAAGAAAACAAAACACAAAAGCACTGAGAGATTAAATTATTTATCCACTGTCATAATGCTAGTATGTGTCAGAGAAGGCACTTGAACTTAGGTCTTCTTGGCTCCAAGATCAGTTCTCTGTCCATTGACGGTGGTCCTTACTCTCTATACTACTGCAGAAGCTTTTCATTGACTGTTGTTTGCCTTTGAATGTTAATCCTACAAATAGGAATTTTGTTTTGAAGAAATGTGTAGATTTTGGGGGCGATGGTGAGTAGCAGTGAAATTAAAATCTTTACTCAGTTTCTCATATCCAAAATGGTGAATAGTACCCCTCTTTAGTTCTAATTCTTTCATATCAGACAACCCTGAAGAAATCCTAGCAATTCTTTGTAGATTTATTTTTATAGCAGTTCTCGTACCCTCTGCTAAGAAGAATGTGCCTCGTTCTGTCCTTTTGGCTGGGAAGATTGTGTGCAGCGTGTGCTGCTGACAGGGCTGCTTTGAGACTGACCTCTGTGTTTATAAGCAGAGCCTTCTAGAGTAGTAGATCTAAACCTTCCTGGCTTGGATCCTTTTTGGCAAGTCCAAGGGCATCCCTGCTTTATTCCCTTAAATCCGTCCCTCTGCCATTCTTCCTTATGGTTGGCGCCTATTTATAAATGAGCAATGATAAAGTTAAGGTGGAAGAAAATGTTCTCTGAACTGGACTTATTGTGCCGCATTTGCTACTGTGCCCTTCCGATTTGTATTTGTTTGTCTACAGAGTGAGAGGTAATTCAGTTTAATTAAACAAACATTTTTGTTAAACATCTGTATTGTGCTAGGCACAGGAGCTAATAACAATACTAACTAGCATTTATATGACGCTTTAAGGTTTGCAAAGCACTTTACAAATAGTGTCATTTTATCCTCATGATGACCCTGGGGGAGAAATGCTATTACTACCCCCATTTTAAAGATGAGTAAGCCAAGGCAGACAGGTTTAAGTGACTTGCCCAGGGTCTTAAAGCTAGTAAGTGCTTGAGACTGGATTGGAACTCAAGTCTTCCTGATTCTGCACTCAACACTCTATTAAACTATGCTACCTAGCAAAAAAAGACAAAAACAAAACAGCCTCCGCTCTCACAAAACTTACAAAATATAGGGAATATTGGCACAAATTGGAGGGAGGGGGACAGAATACTAGGAAGTGGAGGAAGGATCGTGAAGGGCCAGACATAGGAGGAGGGAGGTGCCTTATGGGTATAGTCAGATGGAGTTATTTTAATTATAGGCATGACTGCTAACGTGTGAAACTATTTGGGGAGATACCGAGAACATAAGTAATATTAGTGGACAATTACGATTCCTTTTTAGAGTTTACTTGGGGCTTGTTATTCTATCATTTAATCCTCTTTTTGAGGTGATTATTATCATTCTCATTATTATTCCTGTTTCAGAGAAGAGAAAATTCAGGCCACAGAGACAGAATGGCCCAGAGCTTCCATAGCTAGTGAATAACAGAGCAGCTTGCTTAGGGGCATAGTATTGAGATGGACAATTACAGTAAGAGGTCAGAGGAGAGAGAAATTGCTAGAACAGGCTGAGGGGGCAGAGTCATCTGTACCAAAGAATCGGTAGGTAGCTAGGTATAGAGTGCTGGACCTGGAGTTAGGAAGACCAGAGTTCAAATCTAGCTTTGTGACCCTGGGCAAGTCCCTTAACCTCAGTTTGCCTCAGTTTCCTTGACTGTAAAATGGGATTAAATGAGATAATATTTATAAAGTACTTTGCAAACCTTAAAGTATTGCTACCGATGCTACCACTACTACTACACATTTGCAAAAGGATAGGCTATGGATAATCAGAAAGACATGGCATTCTAGCCAGTTATTTAGGAAACACTGATGGTGGCAGGATGGGGTAGGGGGGAGCAGCATAATAAAGGAAAGGGTATTGGACCTGGGTTTAAATTGTGACTTTGCACTTACTGGTTGAATGTTGTCAGGCAAATCATTTGACCTCCCTTGGCCTGAGTCTCCCCACATGTAAAATGAGAGGGTTTTCCTAGATGGCCTAGCCTTGAAGGCCCTCTCCAGTTCTAAATATATTATCTGGTGGATGTACCGGTTTGATTAGAGCAGAGGTTTGCATTAGGGAGTCACATGAGATAGGATGAGACCTTGAAAACCAGGATATAGCATTTGAACTTTACCCTTTTAACAATATTGGAATATTGGGGATGGAAAATTAATATGCAATTTAGTGGTTTGGGAAGATTGGTCAGTTAATGGTGTCTAGGATGGAATAGGACAGAGAAGAGGCTGGAGGTGGGGATTCCAGTTAGGACAACCACACTCATAGTGGTCATACAGGAACTATAACAGAAGATTTAACAAGACTTCCTAGAATTGTTGGAAACTCAACCGTTTTGGCTGGGCTCCAGGTCAGACCCATACAGAATTGAATTCCGGGCTATATCATGCCAGTCAGTGAATCAGTCAAGCCTGTTACACCAGGCACTATGGCAGAGCCTGAGAATTTAAAGACAAAAATGGAAGTCTTTGCCCTTTAGGAGGTTACATTTAATCAGGGAAGATAGCCTGTGATCAGATAAGTATATTCAAAAAAATTTACAAAAAATTTACAAAATAAACACAAGGTAATTTGGAGAGAGGGAGGCACTAGCAGTTGAGGGGAATAGGAAGGGCTTTATGGAGGAATGTGCACCATGTTTGAGCTTGATTGAAAAATATCTATTTGTTCAAATCGATTTGTTCTGTGAAGTTTGGATTCTGTCAAAGGGCCACACTTGAGGACCTAGAGGGCCACATGTAAACTTGAGGCCGCAGGTTCTCCACCCCTGCAAGTCTAAAAAGAGGGCATAATGCGGAAGAATGTATGAGAGATATGGAAGGGAACACTGGAGCAAGGCTGTGAAGGACTTATTTTGTTTTTTTTTTTTTGGAAAAAGAAAGTATGCTCCAGTCTGTATTCAGATACCATCAGTTCTTTCTCTGGGGATGGATAGTATTTTTCATCCTACATCCTTCAGAGCTGTCAAGGAGCATTGTATTGCTAAGAATAGCTGATCATCTTACAATATTGCTGTTACTTTGTACCCAGTACTTTTCACTCTGCATCAACCCATGTAAGTCTTTCTAGGTTTTTCTGAGAGCATCCTGCTCATCATTTCTTATAGTACAATAGTATTTCATCATAATTACATAACACAACTTATTCAGCCATTCTCCAATTTATTTGCATCCCCTCAGTTTTTAATTATTTGGCCCCAGAAAAGATCTGCTATAAATATTTTTGTACACATATGTCCTTTTCCTTTTTTTTTTTTATTATCTCTTTTAGGATACAGACCTGGTGGTGGTATTGCTATATCTATGGGTATGCATGATTTTATAAGTTCCAAATTGCTCTATAGAATGGTTTAATCACTTCACAACTCTGACAACAGTACATTGGTGTATCATTTTCCCCACATCCCCCCCAACATTTGTCATTTACCTTTTCTGTTCTATTATCTCATCCAATAGGTAAGAGATAGTGCCTCAGAATTGTTCTAACTTGCATTTCTGTAATCAGTAGGGAGTTAGAATTTTTTTTTCGCACGGCTACAGATAGCTTTAATTACTTTGTCTGAAATCTGATTATATCTTTTGATCATTTATCAATTGGGGAATGGCTCTTATTTTTATAAATTTGACACAGTTCTCTACATGTTAGAGAAATGAGGCCTTTATCAGAGAAACTTGCTTCAAAGTGTTATTTTTCACAGTTACTGTTGCTAACTGTATTTCTCTCCATCTTATTCCTCCTACCTCCATTCTATTCTCTCTCTCCTTTCACCCTGTTCATCTTCAAAAGTGTTTTGCTTCTGATGATCCTTTCCCTGAATCTGCCCTCTCTTCTATCCCCCAATTCTCTCATATCCTTCGCCTTCTATTATCCTATTGGGTAAGATAGATTTCTATACCCTATTGCCTGTGTATCTTATTTCTCAGTTACATGTAAGAACAGTTTTTAACATGTCGAGTTCCAAATTCCCTCCCTTCCTTCCTCCCCCTTACCCTCATTGAGACAGCAAGCAATTTGATATAGGTTATACAGGTGTAGTCATGCAAAAGACTTCCATATTACTCATGTTGTGAAAGACTAACTTCCCTCTATCCTATCCTACCTCCTGTTTATTCTCTACTTTCATCCTGTCCCTCCTTAAAGTATTTGCTTCTGCTTACCCCCTCCCCCAATCTGCCCTCCCTTTTATCCCCCCTCCCCCATTCCCTTCCCACTACTTTCCTGTAGGGTAAAATAGATTTCGCTACCATTTGAGTGTGTATGTTATTCCCTTCTTAGGCTAGTTTCTATGAGAGTAAGGTTCACTCATTCCCTCTCACCTCCACCCTCTTCCCCTCCATTGTAAAAACTTTTTCTTGATTTTTTGAGATAATTTACCCTTTCTCCTTCTCCCAGTACATTCCTCTTACCCCTTAATTTTATTTTTTAAACTATCATCCCTTCATATTTTACTCACCCTGTGCCCTCTATCTATATATATATTCCCTCCAACTACCCTAATGATGAAAACGGTCTCATGAGTTACAAATATCATCTTTCCATGTAGGAATATAAACAGTTTAACTTTAATAATTCCAAAATGATTTCTCTTTCCTGTTTACCTTTCCATTCTTCCTTTGAGTCTTATATTGGAAAGTCAAGTTTTCTATTTAGCTCTGGTCTTTTCTCAAGAATACAATAAATTCCTTTACATCATTGAATATAAATTTTTTCCCCTCACGTATTACACTCAGTTTTGCTGGGTAGGTGATTCTTAGTTTTAATCCTAGCTCCTCTGACCTGTGGAATATCATATTCTAAGCCCTCTGATCCCTTAATGTAGAAGCTGCTAAATCTAGTGTTATCCTGAATGTGGTTCCACAGAACTTGAATTCTTTATTTCTGGCTGCTCACAAGATTTTCTCCTTGACCTGGGAACTCTGGAATTTGGCTATAATATTTCTGAGAGTTTTCATGTTGAATCTCTTTCAGGAGGTGATAAATGGATTCTTTTGATTTTTATTTTTCCCTCTGGTTCTAAAACATCAGGGCAGTTTTCCTTGATAATTTCTTGAAAGATGATGTCTAGGCTCTTTTTTTTAGATCATAGCTTTCAGGTAGTCTAGGTAATTTTAAAATTATCTCTCCTGGATCTATTTTCCAGGTCAATTGTTTTTCCAGTGAGATATTTTACATTGTCTTCTATTTTTTATTCTTTCGGTTTTGTTTTAGAATTTCTTTATTTCTCATAGAGTCATTAGTTCTATTTGCTCCATTCTAATTTTTAAGGAATAATTTTCTTCAGTGAGCTTTTGGACCTCCTTTTGCATTTGACCAATTCTATTCTTTTTAAGGCATTCTTTTCCTCATTGGCTTTCTGGACCTCTTTTCATTTGATCTAGTCTATTTTTTTTAAGGTGTCATCTTCAGTATTTTTTTTGGTCTCCTTTAGCAAGCTATTGACTCATTTTTCATGATTTTCTTGCATCACTCTCATTTCTCTTCCCAGTTTTTCCTCTACTTCTCTTACTTGATTATAAAAATCCTTTTTTGAGCTCTTCCATGACCTGAGACCAATTCATATTTTTCTCGGAGGCTTTGAATATAGGAGTTTTGACTTTATTGTCTTCTTCTGAGTGTATGTTTTGATCTTCTTTGTAGCCAAAGTAAGCTTCTATAGTCTGAGTTTTTTTTTTCCCATCACTTGCTTCTCATTATCCCAGCCCATTACTTGATCTTTTAACTCTTTAAGGTAGGCTCTGCTTCCAGTGTGGAGGGTGTACTGTCCCAAACTCCAGGGCTTTGTGCAACTGTTTTCAGAGATACTTCTAGGGACCTGTAAGTTTTCAGTTCTTCCAAGTTGGTATGATATAAGGAGAGGTGTTTATTCCTCTCCTGGCGTATGTTTTGATCAGTGAGTGACCACAAGCACTATTTTCTGCCCTGGAACTATGAAGACGGTTCCCTCTTCACTGCTGCCACAAGCCCTGCTATGCCAGTGCTCTCCCTTGCCCCAGGACTGCCACCCAAGACTGTGACCCAGATTCAAGTATGGGGAAAGCAACAAAGTCCTGCCTCAGTGCCAGCAAAGAGACCATTGTAATCTCCTTCTGGCTAGTTGTTAAATCCTCCTTTCCCTCTGTGCACTGAGATTGTTAGATGCAGAAGCTGCTGCTGATTCAGTTGCTTTGAAGGCCTCCTCCTGGTTCTGGGTCAGGGCTGTGCTGGGGCCAGGGCTGAACTGCACTCTTCTCTCATGCTAGTCCAACAGGCCTTTTCTACTGACCTCCTAAGTTGTCCTTGGCATTTGTGGACTAAATCTGGAAACTACCACAGCTGCCAGTGCTTCAGGCCCCATATTCCTGCTCTGGGTTTCATGGGGCCTGGTCTTTGCTGGTATAATCTGTGCTGGACTGCCCTCCTCTCCCAGCCTGGCACAACAGACCTTTCCTGTTGACCTTCCATGTTGTCTTGGGCTGGAAATTGGTTTCATTCTGTCTTTTTGTGGGTTTTGCTGCTCTAGAATTTGTTTAGAGTCATTTTTTACAGATATTTAAAGGAGTTTGGGGGAGAGCTCTGCCTTTATTCTGCACTCTTGGCTGTATACCACCTGTGAAGGACTTTACAAAGCCAAACTTAGGAGTGTATTAGAGGTAATAGGAATTGTAGTGAATTTTTTTAAAATTTTATTTTAGTTTGCATCATTCATTTCCAGAA
>JAQQSV010019986.1:0-11076 GCA_028646515.1 Pseudochirops corinnae | reverse complement strand
GTCTTCTGTCTGTGCTTCCATTGCTTGCTCATATTGGCAGCCAGTTACTTGACTTTTGAGGTCTTTGCCACAGTAGAACTTTGCTTTCAGAATGGAGAGAGCTTTGTTCCCAATTGCTGGGGTTTTTGCAGCTGCTGGTATTAGATGGGTGCCCTCTCTACAGCCCCCACATGCTCTGGCTCACTGGTCACATACCCCAGGATCACCACCCAAGACTGTAATCCAGATCCAAGCAGATCAAAGCAAGAGTGATTATCCTCTGAATGGTTGCTTGGTCCCCCTACAATCTATAGGCCAGGAGCTCCAGAAGCAGCCATGTGGCAGTGGCTGCAGCCACAATGCCTCTTTTGCTTCTCCCCCCCAGGGGTAGCAGCCAAACCACGCTCCCTCTGTTCCAACAAAGTTCCACACTGACCTTTTACTTTCTCTTTGGCATTTGTGGTTTGAGAAGTCTGGAACCCACCACAGCTGCTGGTGATTTACTCTCATGAAGCCTGTTCCAGCCACTGCTGGCTGGGGCCACCCTGGGGCTAAAACTGTGGCTCAGTTGGGACTGTGCTTGGCTCCCAGCATGCTGGGATGGACCCTTCCTGCTGGCCTGCTGGGCTTCTTTCAGTGAGAGATTTATTTCTCTCTGTCACTTTGTGAGTTCTATAGCTCTAGAGTTTGTTTAGAGTCATTTTTTACACGTATTAGAGGAAGTGGAAGCCAGAGCTGACAGAAGTCCTGTTTCTACTCCACCATCTTGGCTTCACCCCATAAATGGTGATTTTTAGATACAAGGTGGTACAGGAGAAAGAATGACGAACTTGGAATCAGGAGAATGAGGTCTGAATACTAGCTGAGTCATTTACTTTCTATCTGACTATGAGGAAATCATTTAACTTCTCTGGGCCTCAATTTTTTCATCTTTAAAATAGGAATGACAATATTCTAAGGCAGCATGGTAAGAGCTAGATTTGGATTCAATGATTTGGGGTTCCAATCTTGGCTCTGGCCCTTACTGTCTGTGTGAATTCAGACAGGTCACTTAACATCTCTGGCGACTCAACTCTGACTCCTCCCCTATAAAATGAGGGGATTGGACTAGATAATCTCTAAGTTTTTTTCTTCTAGTTTTAAATAGTAATAAGGTTAGGAAATTATCTCATATGCTGTAGCGGCAATCACACTGGCATATCCAGGATGGCTGCTAGCACAGGTTCTAAGATCTGCTTTGCTAGGAAAGATAGCTGTTCAAGAGGTCAACAATATTTTAAAATTATATTCACTAGTTCAGGGGAAAAGTCAGCACCTTGAATTTCAGAGAAAAATATAAGTAGAGAAATAAAGATCAGCAGAGAAGGCTCTGACTGCCTGAATCAAAGCAATATTGCTATACACTTTACATACATCCTTGGATCAAGAGAATCTTTACATCTGAGCAGCTGGGGAGCTCTGAACATACAGCCACTTAGAATCTTGACCAGAGATCACAAGATCCTTCTCAAAAGCGAGCCCCCAAAACAAAGTACAATCTCAGAGTATATATACACTTCTCAGAGCCAGAAGGCATCACAACCCTCCTGACTCAGTACCTAATTAGAAATTAGCAAAAGGTGTGAAAGTCTTCCACAAGCAAGCCTCCCTTAAGCAAGCTTCCTGGCTCTTCATGAGGACTATTAATGGTGGTGGGGGGGAGAGGAAGATCTTATATTCCATTAACATTACATATGCCTTATCTTATTTGTACATAGCAGGTTTATATGAATACCTGTTTATTGAGTTGAATTAATGGTAGTGATTTGAGAGCAAGGGTGGTAAGAAAAAGGAGGTAGACTCCAGTTAGGCCTTGAGGGAAGGGTAGAACATAGATGAAGAAAGAGGAGCAGTTAGAGCATTTTAGAATGGGTCAGTTGTATAATATTAATAATAGCTTATATTTATATTATGCCTTATGATTTGCAAAGCAATCTTTAAATATCATCTTATTTTATCTTCACAACAATCCTAGAAGATGGATACTATTATCATCCTCATTTTATAGGTGAAGAAACTAAGAAAAACAGATTAAATGACTTGTTTAGAGTCACGCATCTAATAAATGTCTGAGACCATTTTTGAACTTAGGTCTTCCTGACTCTAGGTTCAGTGCTCTATCCATTGTGTCACCAGTTACTGACTTTGAACAGGAAAGATGACATCAGCCAATTAACAAGCATTTATTTGTTATCTACTATTATCCACCTCCTTGCTATCTATCTATCTATCTATCTATCTATCTATCTATCTATCTATCCATCCATCCATCTTTCTCTATCTCTCTATTTTCTATGTGTATGTATACATATATGTGTGCGCACATAGAATTTGTATGTATATATGTATATGTATATACATATATGTCTATTTGACTTTAAAAGTTTTATTGATGTATTTGTTTTTACAGACTACCACTCATCTGTGATAATCAAGTAAAACAATTATGTAAAACACAATATGCTCAACTTATCTGAAAGTACATGTGTGCAACATTCCACATATGTAGCATCTCACCTATTTAAAAAAATTTTAATTAGGAGAAATTTATTTTCTGTCATACTTATACCCCATCCTATTAAAACAAAGAAAAAAAAAGAAAAAATAAATTCATTTTAACAAATATATAGTCAACCAAAACAAATTCCCTCATTGGCTATATGTAATATATTTATATATGCATACATGTGTATAATATGTATATTATATATATAAAATATATGTTTACATGTGTATTATATACACTGTTGTTGTTCATCCTTTGTACTCAAAGAGGACCAATGACATTATAATGTTGGGGTCAAGGTATAATGTGTTCAAAAGTGCCTGATCAGTCCAATATGAGGACAGAAGGCTCTACCACAGTTTGGGCAAAAATAGTTCATATGAACATCATTTGTGATGGAGATATCTCTAAATTTATGTATCTCATGTTTCTTTTGAGCTACTGTGATCCTGTTTTACTTGCACAGTATAGCTCCTTTTTTGATGCAAGCCTGCCATGCTAGGTGGTCCTGTGCTAGTGTCTTCCAGGTCTCATAATTGATACTAAAATTCTTTAGCGAGACCTTGAGAATGTCCTTGCATAGCTTTTACTGACTACCATGTGGGCACTTGCCTTGTTTGAGTTTTCTATAAAACGATCTGTTAGGCAAATGTGTGTTTGGCATTTCAAAACATGAGCCCTTGGGAGTTGGGCTCTTTGTAGTAGCGTTTGAATGGTTGGCATTTCAGCTCAAAAGAGGACTTCAGTATCTGGTACCTTCTTCAGAATCTTCAGAATCATGAAAATGAATACTCAACAGATACAACTGCAAGTCATTTACTGAAATCTTAAAGGACGTAGTTCAATCAATGAACCTCTGTGCATGTGTGTGTGTGTGTGTGTGTGTATGTGTGTGTATATATACTCACACCTATACTCCCAAGAAAACCCCCACCCCCACTTATTCATATATATGTATATGTATGTATGTATGTATATGTGTGTATATGTGTGTATGTGTGTGTGTGTGTATATACATATATATATATATATGCATATATATATATACATATATATGCCAAGATTCTGAATCTGGGAGACTAGGACGCTGGATAATGCCTTTGACAAAAATAATGAAGCTAAGAAAGCAGGAATACTTGTAGCTTCTTGGGGAATAATGAATAGCTTCATCTTCCTGAACCAGAATGTTAAAATAGAGGTGTAGAGGGGACACCAGTTGGATAAATGGGTAGGGCCCATTCAGTGTGAATATGTAATTTTTTTTGTAGGGATTATGGCTACATATGATTCTCTAGCTATTGCTACATTCAGCACCCATTTACTCCTGATTATAGTTCTTAGAAGAGAACATGATTAGAATATAACTTCCTTGAGGGAGGGGCTATTTTACTATTTCATCCCTAGCTCTTAACATAGTGCTGGGCACATTGTAGGTGAATAATCAGTTATTTTTATTGATTAATTGATAGGGGTGCTCTAGAAAGTGTAGGTGCCTTCAATGGGTCTGTTACATTGCTTTGGTGACTGGTTTGTATGGGAGAGGAAATGGAAGGAAATACAGATAGGAATTTCTTGGCCTTTCTATTATGTGACTCTCTTCACTGTAGTGTCCCTATTTAAGCCTCCAAGAGATAATCTTTATCTCTGAGCCACTGGACTTTTCTTGAGTAATGGGCAACATCCACTTTTTCTATCGCTTCATTTTCCTTTATTTGCCAAATGTTACACACAAAGGTAAAGTATGGTTTGAACATTGTACAGGCAGAACTCAGAACTTAAGTTACATGTAACTATCCTGCCACTTAGGTGGGTTAAAAATTAGCTCCTTAGGGCTGGGAATCTGTGGGGGAGGCTGGTATTTAGGAAGTGCTGCTGACATCAGCTGTGATTGGTGCTGAGAACTTCAGGAAATAAGAGGGAAGGAAGCTTCTGATGGAACCAGTCTCACTACTAATTAAAAGATTAACACCTGTCTTCAGGTAGAAGCAGTGAGTCCAGAGACCAACTCCAGTCTCCTCCTAAGTGAGGTAAGTTAAAGGAAAAAAAAAAATCTGTATTTTCTCTGTGATTGTGTATCTAAGGTAAATTAATCACATCTATATATAGGAATGAAAATATTTAAATTAAACTTTTATGAGAAAGCTTAGGGCCTTTGGCTCTAATTACTACTTAGTCTGTTTTATGCCCTTTTTTCTGCATTGGTCTTGTTCATATTTGGGAATTATCTGAATGATAATGGAGAAAATTGGCATATTGTAGTTTTGTCGATCATTGGAGGTTTCTGTGCATTTGACATGTATTTTTGATTTTCATTTCTTAATTAGGATTCAAGTTCCGACCTTGACATTTCTCTAGTGTGGTGGTTTGATAATGACTTAAATTCATAGCTTTGTATAGCTACTTACAAAAGAAATAGTTTCTTCCTGACAGTCTTATTCCACTAAGAAATTGTTAGTTTAACAATCTAATGTCATTAGTGACTAATTATAGTTGAAGTTAAAGCTTTAAAGAAATATTTATACACTGTTCTCAGCTGGGATGCTTGTTACCTGGAGAATGTGAGCGAGTAGCTAAGACTTATACAGTAACTTGCTTTAGAAATAATTCACTTACAGGTGAGGAGAAAATGTTATAAAATTGCAGAGTCTGAAGGGAAGAGACTTTTCTAGTCCAATCCACAGCTGAACAAGGATTCTGTCTACAATATACCTGACAAATAGTTATTCAGCCTTTACTTAATGACCTCCAATGAAGAGGAACTGGCACCTCCCATGGTAGCTCATTCCACTTTTGGATACCTCTAATGGTTAGATTTTCCTGATATCAAGCCTGAATTGTCCTCTTTGAAATTTTCAACTATGACTCTTAATTCTACCCTCTGATGTCAAGCAGAACAAGTCTAATCTGTCTCCCAAGTAAAATTTAGAAAGTCATTATACTTGTTAAATAACCAGAATTATATTATATCATGTAACACAATTGTCAGCATGCCAGTTTTATATTCAAGGTACCACTTGGGCATCATCACTTGGGAAAGTAGACATTGAGTCAGCAAACATTTCTCCTAGAGAGAGAGCAAATAGACTCACTGAGCCTATCTCCTTTAAGATTTCACTAAATGTCTTGAATCAAGTTTGTCTGGTGAAAATTTATAATCCTTTTCATTTCTTTTATTATATAACTCATACAAGTGAATAGGGATGTGTCCCAGTCTGATAAATGAACTCAACCTCCTTTTACAATCATACTTTGCAATGTCAGGATCCAGAATTTGGAGGTATGTGCAGTCTTACAATGATGATTAGTTTCTATCTTAGAAACTTCTTAGTAGGGGATGGGGACGAGAAGATAATTTTTTAAAAATAATTATACATTATTTCTGTCCAGGTCAGCCAGACTCGGGGATCCCAGGGGCCCTAAAGTAGCTACTGTAGCCCCGCAGTTGTGCACGGCTGCCCCAATGGCTCTGCAGGTGCTCTCAGTCACCCTGATGACTCTTCAGAGTTAGAACTCCGGATATGGACAGAATAGTCCGACACCTCTCAGTGGAGTGGCCAAGCATCTTTATTGTCTTACAAATCTCGTCTTGCTGCTGCCCTCCCAGCCTTATTCGCCTGCACCTTTTATTCCCTTTCCATCTGCCCTTTTGTCAGGTGTCCCGGCAACAGGGTCCTGATAGGTGGGGAGTGCTTCTTCATTGATGGTGCATACTCAATGCCCCCGTGTTTGACGTTCAGTCATTGAGGCAGAATATACACCTGGTTGCCTCTTACCCACCTCAGGTTTTCCTTGTCAGTAAGGGCACACTGACCGAGGTCAGACATCTAGGTAACTCTAAGGGGCCCTTACAATTTCAATATTTATTTTTTTTAAAAACTTTGAGTTCCCAATTCTCTTTCTCCATCCAACCTCTTCCCCATCAATTAAGAAGGCAATGGAAGATAATATTCATCAAGGAATGGTGAAAGCAAAGAGTCCTAACCAGTAAATTAGGAGTAGAAAAAGAAGAGAGACCTTTTAGGAAAGATTTTCCTTCAGGGAATTCCAAGAATGGTGGCCCAGAGAATGCCAGCAAGTATTACTGTTTGTTTCAATATTGTCCTGGCTTTTTCTTTTAAGATGAGTATGAGGCTATTGGGTAACAGAAAATCTGAGTTGCTTGGGAATCCTTGGCCATGCTCTTCTTTATAGCAGGTGCAGTAGGTTGATGGTGCATATTAGTAGGAGTTGGATATGTTACCTGGGTAGGTGTTCTGGGTGTGCTTGATAGGTATGTTTTGTGGCATGAGATGCTGCAGTATCAGCCCATGCTGTTTCTTTTATTGCCTTTCTTAAGTCTACAGAAAATATATTACCTTTTTGACTAACTTGTGAGGAAATGTAATATATAACTTGCCTACATGTGGTGGTATGTCAAAGAGACCATCATGGTGGTCTTGTCAAGGTTTCTCTGACACATGTGCCAAAGGTTCTCTCTAATTCACCTAAGTAAGTCATTTACCCTCCAAAACAAACTGGCTCCAAATGTCTTGGCAAAGAAGTAACATTCAATGACTAGGGTCTGTAGTCTTGCCTCAGAGTTGATGGAAAATAATGCTAATATACACACATATGTATGTGTATGTATATATGTACAGACACATATATGTATGTGAGTATGAGTGTGTATACACACATATTCTATATATTCAAGAAATCTCTGTGGTTCTGATTCCATTCCACATCTGGGAACTCTCCTAGCTCAGTCTTAACTACATCTTTATACTATATAGGGATCAACTGTATATAGTTACATTATGCTTTTAAAAACCTAATAAAAATGCCATGAAAAAAATTGTGGCACACTTATTTGGATATACTGCCCTTTCCCTGAACCTGTCCCCATAGCAATAGGTTACAGAAAAGTAATCGGAGGGGGTGGTGGTGTTGTGTGGGTCCAGCTCTTTGTTCTGGAGTGGGATAGTGAGAGTAAAGGAAAAGCTGGAGGAATGCGGCCCAAATTTTTGAAAGCTGCCTATATCACTTGGTCCATGCTTTCCACTGCTTGCTAGTCCCTAGTTGGCTGGTCCTTTGGCCTGGAATGTCCCTTATCCTGAGTTCTCTGCTCCAGTTCTTGGTCTGGTTAGGGCAAATCTCTCATCTGTAACTACTCAGCCTCATCTCTGATCCAGGGTTAATACCTATACCATGATGACATACAGGGTTGATCTCAGCTCTCTCAGCCATGTTCTTGGTACCAGCTGTAGTGGCAACAAGCAGTAGATTACTGCTGAGCATTGTAGTAGAGGGGATTTTATGGGGTAAAAAACTGTGGCATAAAGTTTGTTTTCTTAAAATGTGTGTAAAGGTGGGAAGGAAGGATGGGGAAGGAAACAGGAAGGAGGAGTGGGAGAAAAAGTGAGAGAGGAAGGGAGGGAGGGGTTGGAGAATAAGAAAGAGGGAGGGAAGATAGAGGGGAAGAGGAAGAGAGAGAGAGACACAAAAAAAGAGTAGGGCAGTATGATACAGTGTATATAGAACTGACTTGGGAATCAGGAAAATTGAGATTCCAATCTTGCATCTGAAACATATTGGCTGTGTAACCTTAGGTAGGGCAGCTAGGTGGTACAGTGGTTAGAGTTCTGGGTCTGAAGTCAGGAAGGCTCATCTTCATGAGTTCAAATCTGGCCTCAGACACTTACTAGCTGTGTGACCCTGGGCAAGTCACTCAATCCTGTTTGCCTTAGTTCCCCATCTGTAAAATGATCTGGAGAAGGAAATGACAAATTAATTCAGTATCTTTGTCAAAGAAACCCAGAATGGGGTCACAAAGAATCAGACACTACTGAAAGGACTGAATAATAAACAACATAATAATCTTGATTAAGTCCCTTGACCTCTCAGTGCTTTAGGGAGATCTCTAAGACTCTTAAGTTGCAGAGAAGGTGCTTACCTACATAGGAGTTTCCTCATTTGGGAGGTCCTGATCCTGATGAAATCACAGGTCTAGTTTCTAACCCTATCCTAGAGAGTTTTCTGTGGCATCTGTGTCTCTGTGTGTGAAAATTTAACGATGGAATAACAAAGCCCCCTTGTACCTTTTAAAAGAAAAGACATTTCCTTAAAAACAAAGTCATCAATCTACTGGTTTAACTTTCATGATGACCAAATATCTTTGATAGTACTATTGTACTATTGAGCATGCCATGGAAATGGTACATTTTATAGTGCTTAAAGATTTGCAAAGCATTTTACATGTATTATCTTATTTTGTGCAAAGTAAAACACTGGCTCAGAAGACCTGAATTCAGATCCTGCATCTGATGTTTCCTGTCTATCTGACCTTGGGCAAACTACTGGACCCACAGCCCCAGTTTCCTCATTTGCAAAATCAAGGTCTCAGGTTAATGGTCTTCAATTTCTCTTCAAGCTCCAGGTATATAATCCTATGAATTTCTTCTGCCCTGTGTTTAAGTCCAGTTTTATGTTCTTTGAAAATAAAAGGAAAAAGAAAAGACAACAAAATGTTTTGGCCATAAACTACTCCTCTCTGGCTAAAGAATTCTTTTGTTTCTATAAGCTCTCATTACCCTCAAAATAGAATATTGTCAATGATCCCCCTTTGCCTTTCTTTTTAAAAGATGCTAGTTTTTGTTCAAAATGAGTTGATAGTTCTTTAAAGCCAGTAATCTACTAAATTTTATTCAACTTTCCTGAGTATACAGTACCCTCCTTCCCTCTCCACATAAGGACTTGCTCTGTATGTATATATTTATGAAGGCTGGCCTAGACAAACATTAGCAAAGTTGAATGACTCTCCCCTCCATTAAATATCATAGCTGGATATAGCCTTGATGGGGGTAGAAATGGCAGTATATATTTCTTGCACTAGAGTTGCATTGGTTCTATTCCTACCCTTTAACCCACCTGTATTGCCTTCTCTGCTGTGCTAATATTTAGATTTTGATGCTTGCATAGATACATGATCCCGATGGTGTGAATACTCGCTAAAGTTTTTCACTCAAGTTCCTAGTCCTCCTGAAATCTGAGGTTAAGAACCTCTGCTTAAGAGAGAGAGAGCGCATTCATGAGGAAGCTACAATGAATTAATCAGTGCATCACCAGTGGGAAGGTTGTTATCTTGTCTCACAGTTTAAAAGTGTATTTGCCTTTTTAAGGAGTATTCCAGCCATAGTGTGGAGTGATGGATTTCCCTACACTATCAGGGTGTTTCCCTAATAGTAACCTCAGGTTCAATTACCTTCTAAGGTGAGTTTATCGACTAGAATGAATACTTTGTATTTTCTGTGTCTATTTAATGGCTCCTATGAGTTGTTTCTATCTTCAGGATTTTCCATAGGCTGAAATAAAGGTTACCCTCTGCTGGGGGAATATCATGGCCAGTAAGAGCTTGTAATGATTAAAATCATTTATAGTTTCATCACTGAAGTTTGTTCTAGCCTAATTGGCTACTATTCAATTCTGGGTCTAGCTCACTGTCCATCTGTAGTGCCTGTCAAAAATGCATAGATTAATGGACTAACCTGGATCACCTATCCAACTAAATAAGTGCCACAATCTGGAATATCTCTATTCTTTATTCACTTTGATTTTCCTGTGTACATGTCTAAACTGATCTCTTTTAAATATGTCTTATGGAGAATGCCTTAGTGTCATGGGATTTCATACAATCAAATAGAATGTCATCTACAAACAGGTATACTTGGATAACCTTTCCATTGATAGGAAATTCTTTGTGCATTTTGATTTTGTGCATGACACTGACAAATGCTTTTGGTGCTCATAAGAAAATATGTCTCTCAAATGTAAACCAAAGTGACTGGAGGTTTTACTTCACTCATAACAAACCAGCAAGGTGACGAAAGATGGACATAGTCAATGTCATAGGGGCTGTTGAAGAGCCATTGTGCTAATGCAGAACTGGTCCAACTCTTCTGGAAAAGAATTTACAATTGTTAACCACAGCATAGGTTAAGTGCCTACTATTTGTCAGATACTGTGCTATGTGCTAGGAATTCAAAGACAAAGAATGAAATGATCCCTAGTCTCAAGAACTTAACATTCTAATGGCAGAAACAAGTATATGTGCATATGGATATGTATAAATAATAACAATGTATATCACATTTCACCACATAATCATAGCCACCACAGAACTGTCACACCCTGTTTTTTAGTCCAAAAATTGATTTATAATCTTTCAGCGCATAATCATTGCATGGTATAATTCTGGTCATCACGCCACTTAAAAGGTAGACAGAGCAGCAATGTATTCACCAGTGGGATATGGATATGTATTCATCTCTCATGCATTGTGAGGCATGAGTCTAGAATTTGTAGAGTTAACTTGAGTGGCTTCTTAAGCCAGCTCTAAAATGACACACTAATCCAAGAAAGTACGAGAAATTGTGGTCCAGGCGTGATTGTCAAGCAATCTGTTTATCGATACCTTCAGCAAGATTTTTATAGAGCAATGAAACAAAAAAGGTAATTATAGGTCACTTAGTTTTCTAATACTCTTTGTTCAATTTCAAGATGCCAGATGGTGGGGG
>JAQQSV010019985.1:0-11077 GCA_028646515.1 Pseudochirops corinnae | reverse complement strand
AGAAGCAGTAAATTGAAGCACTGGGGAACCCAGTTCCCCTATTAAGGAGACAGGTGTAGGGGAAATAGAAACCACAATGATGTCACTACATCTTGATCCACTTAACAATGTAGAAATTCCCCTTCAACAATTTCTTGTTGTTCAGTGGTTTTTCAGTCATGTCTGATTCTTTGTGATCCCACTTGGGTTTTTCTTGGCAAAGATATTAGAGTAGTTTGCCATTTCCTCCTCCAGTTCATATTACAGAGGAGGAAACTGGGGAAGTGATTTGCCCAGGGTCACACAGCTAAGTGTTTGAGGTCAGATTTGAACTCAGGAAGATGTCTTCCTAACTCTAGGCACTCTATCCACTAAACCACCTAGTTGCTGGTCCCAGCAACTTAGTGGCCTAATGTTAGAAAATCCCCAAACCCTATGCATGGACGTCAAAAAGAATGGTTTCATCCACTATTTTAACAGCTATATACCATCCTTGGATAAAGGACCCTGAAGTTATGCCTAAAAGGACAATTTCTACAATTGTAAAAGTATTCGATCTCTTCCCCCTTATCTTCCGACCTTGAATAGGAAATGATTTCTTACTCTGACAATAAATCTTGCTAGTTGCATTCTAAATATTTCCTCTTTCCTCCCTTGGGTGATTGTCCTTCTTTCTCTACCCCTCCTTCTCTTGCAAAATGCTTTACTTATCTATACTGAGTTACTTTGGAATGCTGCTGAATGACTGTGTACTCTAAATGGGCCTGAAAGGTTATAAAAAACAGATCTGTCCCCCAGGAATCTGAATTTGCTATTACAGGAGCAGATTCCTTAGCACGTTCATAAAACTCTTTACTTTCAGTCTGACCTCCTACCTTTAACCCATAGTAATTGAACCACCATTGATGGGGATGCTTCTACCAAAAGGTTGAGAAAATTCTCAACACAGACAATCCTAGAGCAATGAACCCAGAGTAAACTGTGAGGACAGATATAGGACAGGAATTGGAGAAAGCCTCTAGCCCCTGTGGCTTCAGACTAGCAGTTCCTGCTAGAGCAGTATGAAAGAATTCAAAAATAATCTTTGTGGTAGAAAGGGACAGATGAAAATAGAGAAGCAACTTATTCCACTTCTCTCTTCCCACTAGTTTAATACCTTAAATACTATAATTTCACAATCACAGAATTTCAGAGTTGAAAGGGAACAACACATCTGACAGCTAGTCCAACCCATACCACCCCTCCCTACCCAAATTTCTACTACAGCATTTAAGTCAAGTTATCATCCAAACTCTGCTTGAAGACTTCCAATGAAAGGGAGCCCTTTCCCTCTAGAGGCAGCCCATTTCCCTTATACAAAGCTTTGATTGTTAGGTTTTTTCCTGAAAAGTCTAAATTTGCCTCTGCAACTTCCAACCCCTGCTGCTGGTTCTTCCCTCTTAGGAATGAATAATTGAAAAAGCACTTACTATTTGTAAAGCACTGAGCTAATTTCTAGAGATAATAGAAACAGACAAGCATGACAGAATTTGCAAGAGCTTACATTAAAACAGAGGACTAGACACATAAGTTTCAGCTGCAAGTCAAATGGAAAAGCCCCATGAGTGTTATGGTCCATGGCAAAGCTGATGGTTAAAGCATCTTCGTGAATGACATTTCTATGGATAATCATTTTTATTTCTGATGTTGAACTATTTGATGGTGCCAAGGACTTTGTGGAGATAACTTTTCTTTCCGGTGTTCAGCAGTGTGATTGCTGAGGAAGAAGGTGCTGTCGTACCTGAAGAAGCAGTTGCTAGGTCACATACTCCCAAGGGCTGCTTCCCAAGATCATGGTAGTGGTAGTGGTAGTGGTGGTAGCCCAGGAGGCACCTTCTCTACAGGAATCATTTCTCTCAATGTTGGCTAGAATTCTAAGAGGGCTCATAGCCTTAGGGGCACAGCTATTGCCATGGCTCTTGAGTTTAGGGTCCTGGACTCCAGGCTCCAAGGGGAGATGGTGGTCAAGATGGGGATTGACTTTCCAGGCACATGCTACCCCTTGACTCTCCCTTGGAGGTCCTTTCTGGTTCAGCTAGGCTGGCTTTCTTGATTCTACATGACAGTTGGTTGGCAGTTGGTGGGGACAGCTGACCCTTTCTCTGCAGGAATTGTTTCCCATGCTGTAGAGGTTGGGATGGAAACAAGACCTGAAACAGTCTAGGTAGGGGTACTGCCACTCCCAATGCCACTCCTGGGCTTGTCTGACAGTGGCAGTTAGTATCGGTGGTAATGAGGAAAGTGTGCTTCTTCTCCACGGTGATTGCTCTCCTCAGCAAACCTAGAACACCTGGGTACAAGTCTTGCCGACAGCATATCCTGGCTGTATGACCTTGGGAAAAAACAGAACACAATTTAATCTCTCTTCCATATGCTAGCCCTTCAAATACTTGATGGCAGCCATCACTCTCCCCCAGTGCCCTCTTCAACAATCTCAATTGCTTTAACCCAGTGGTTCTCAACCTATGGGTTATGTTCAATTTGTAACAATAAAAATACATCTTACATATCAGATAGATTCATAACAGTAGCAAAATTACAGTTATGAAGTAGCAACAAAAATAATTTTATAGTTGGGGGTCACCACAACATGAGGAACTGTATTAAAGGGTCGTGGCATTAGGAAGGTTGAGAGCCATTGCTTTAACCAATCCTCATGTGGCATGGCCTCAGGGCCCTTCACCATCCTAGCTGCCTTCATTTATTTACATGTGCTCTATCTTGGGAGTGACTGAATGAAAAATTGTTTATTAAGTGTTCTCCCTGTGCTAAGTTTTGGGACACAAGTCCTGCTGATGCTGACTGCAATGCATCAAGACCTCCAACTCTTTTTCTAATAAACTGTGGTCTTAACCATGATCTTGTACTTGTGAAATAAATTGTTAAAATCCAAGTGTAAGACTTTATCTTTATCCTTATCATGCTTTACATGACCTTTTTTGGTGGGGGAGGGAGCAGGATCAGGTACCTTTATTTAGGTGAATGAAAACTAATGACTACAGCCTAAATGCTAGTGAATGAGGATGTTCACCTTGCTGGTGAACATTACCAAAGCTATTTATTTAGTAAATTCCATATCACTCATAAAGTCAATATAATCGCTGCAGAAAAATAAGCTATGGTTCTTAGACTGAGCCTCTGGTTCTGTCCGTTCTAACAACTCCTCCCCATGTTAACATAGTTTTAGTAACTGGGCGCTTGTGCTTGGTGGATTTTCAATTTGTTGTTTTATCAAGTCTGCTTATACCTCAAATCTGTAGGATGATAGAATCTTCTAGGCACTGGCCATTAAAGCTGTTGAAAGTTGAGCCCCATGAAATAAAGGAAAAATTTTGCTGAAGAGAGATATTTAATGAGGCCTATGACACACATAAGGGGAAGCTAGGTGACCCAGTGGGCTTGGAATCAGGAAAACTAGTCTTCCTGAGTTCAAATCCACCTTCAGATACTTTCTAGCCATATGACCCTAGGCAAGTCACTCAACCCTGTTTACCTCAGTTTCCTCATCTATGGAATGAGCTGGAGAAGGAAATGGTAAACCACTCTGGTGTCTTTGCCAACAAAACCCCAGATGAGGCCATGAAGAGTTGTACTGAAATGGCTGAACAACAGACACCTCTTAGACCCATTTTCTAAGCTCTTGACTTGAAAGACAGATCTCCTCTGCTCCTTCATAGCTTTGGGGCAGCTAGGTAGCACAGTGCATAGAGTGCTGGTCCTGGAGTCAGGAAGACTCACCTTCCTGAGTTCAAATCTGGCCTCTGACACTTACTAGCTGTGTGACACTGGGCAAGTCACTTAACTCCACCTCATAAAATGAATTAGATAAGGAAATGGTGGCAAACCATTCCTGTATCTTTGCCAAGAAAACCTTAAATGAGGTCACAAAGAGTCAGACAAGACAAAACAACAACAACGTGCATGTGCTAAAAGGAAAATTATTAGCTCAAAGATGTAGTTTCTGTAGATATAAGCCCAATATAAAATAATAACTATCCAGCCTATAGACTATATGAAAGAAGTTCATAATGTAGAAGTACGTTCAATTTCTGCCCCTCTTTCCTTCTTTTAGAAAATATTAAGAAATAATGTCATTTCAGTGACTTGGTCTAAAACCTTTGTTCTCATTTTAGTGAAAGATTTAGTCAGTTTTCTCTTGAATAACTGAGTCAATGTCTTGGTTTAAAGTCCTCTTTACATCATCCTTAACAAAGGCTTAGCTGGTTTTTAAGGGAAAAAGATGAATTAGCCCAGAAAGAACTGCTCTCTAAAATGGATCAAAGTAAAAAGACAGATGCCTTTTGATTAATTCAATTAATAAAAGTATCTCTTGAACTAATCTTTGACCAGGTTGAAAGGAAACTCCCTAGAGGGAGTAGTTAAAGAGTGGTGGAATGGTTTCAGGAAAATGATTCTCCAGAGTACACTGAAAGTCAAGTTATTCTGTGGAACAAATCAAACCGTTACATGAACTTTGTAACCCTACCTTATTATGGAATCTTGACTTTTGCTTTGGGAATATGATAAATTGTGAGTGAAAATATTTTGGTCTGAAAAATTTTGAAAGACAGAAGGATTTCAATCCCTTTGGATTCTCCTTCTGAGCAGAAATACTCTTCTTTATCTATTCATTTATTTATCTATTTATTTAATTTATATCTGGCACATTTGTTCCTAAAATACAAAGTACAGTGTGTTTCTTCCACACTAGCTTAATACACACCTACAAATGTATCAAAAAACATATGGGTATGTATATGTGTGTGTATATATATATGTAACATAATAAAAATGGAGTCATTAACAATAATCCTAAAAATATAAGATACATGATTATTCTTAGAAAGAGAATGGCAATAGACTGACAAATGATAGGTGACCTAGGCCCATTGGCCTCTCCCTGGACATGAGCCTACTAGGCCTATCTCACAGCAGAGGTAAAGGAAATAAGAGAAAAAGAAAAAAACCCGACGATTGCTCCTCTGACCCACCAGAAGAATTGCCTTTTATTGATTTCTACCCTGGATTTTGAGCAGCCACCAGGTTCTCTATTTTTCTATACTCCACCAGAAGAGAGAAGCAGAATGGAGAGGAGAAAGAAAAGAGAGACAGAAACAGAGAAAGAGAGACAAAGAGAGAGAAGGGAGGGAAAGACAGAGATTGAAACAAAGAGATTAAGAGCTCTACTCCCCTGACCAAGAGAGAATTTCAAGATCAAGAAAGAGAATATAAGAGCAGGGCCAACACAGCTATAATCCAATTGTAATAGAGAATTTTCTCTAGAGTGTTAATATCTGGATTGTAGACTTCCTCTTCAAAACCATCACCATCTCCAAAACCATCACAACTATCTCTGAAGGATTCTCTGAGGGATGAGCCTACCCATTTCCATTGTACCACTTTGCCCTGGTCTCCATCCCTATTACACTGTCTTTTATACCACTATGCTCTCCTCCTTTCCCCTCTTCCATCTTAATTTGTCCCAGGGGCAGCTTCAGCTATAACTACAATTGCACCAGTAATAGCTATTGAGGGCCAAGCCTCAGATATAGAACTGGGAGCAGAGACAAGAGGAAGCCAATAAGAAGGGGAGAGAGCCAGGTCAAGAAAAAAGTTCAAGAGACCTATGTCTGGAGCTCTACTCACTGGGCCTGATCAGGTAAGATCCTAGGTTTTCTGGAGTAGGTTTCTCAGCTCATCCCCTGTGTGAAGTCTTTTTTATTTACTGCTATCCAAGCTCTTTAGTGCTGAAGGTAATGTTGCTTTTCCAAAGTAAAAGGAAGTGCTTAACAAAAAGCTTTATTTTTTCATTCATGCATTCAATGAGGCTTCTTCAGCACAGCCATAATTGACCATATTGACATCAGTTATTGACATTTGTTAACACTTCCTATATTCTGAGCACTGGGCTAAATGCTGGGGATACAGACAGAAAAAGTTAAACACATGGAATACCAAGATAAGCTCCAAATGAACACATGATTTAGATAGAAAAGGCAACATCATAAACAAAGTAAAGGCATGTAGAAGAAATTACCTTTCAAATATATAGATTTGGGAAGAGTTTATGACCAAACAAGAGTTTCACAGGAAGTAAAATGGACAAGATTGAATTATATAAAATTAAAACTATTTTTTTGTACAAACACAACTAAAGAAAGTAAAATTAGAAAAGAAGTAGGAAATTGGAAAAACACTCACTGCAAATTTCTCTGATAAAATTCTCATGTCTCAGATATATGGAGAACTAAATCAAATGTATAAGAATAAGAACTATTCCCCAACTGATAAATGGCTGAAGTACATGAACAGGCAGTTTTCTAACTACTAATAGCAATATGAAAAAACTAATAATTAGAGAAACGCAAATTTAAACAAATCTGAGGTATATCACTTTACAACCATTTGATTGGCTAAGTTGACAAAAAAAGAGAAAATAACAAATGCCAGAGGGGCTGTAGATAAAAGGCACTTAAGTGCATTGCTGGTGGAACTATGAACTGGTTCAACCAGTTTGGAAAGCAATTTGCCCCCCAAACCAATTAAACTATGCAGGTCTTTTGACCCAGGAATATTGCTGCTAGGTCTATACCCTTATGAGAGCAAAGAAAGAGAAAAAAATCCCTGTTTACAAACATTTATAGCAACTCTTTTGTGATATCAAAGAATTAGAAACTTAGGGGATGCCTATCAATTCAGGAATGGCTGAACAAATTATAGTACATGAATGTGATAGAATACTATCATGCTGTGAGAAACCATAAAGGGTTTTGCCTCCAGAAAAACCTGGGAAGACTCATGTGAACTAATACAAAGTGAAGTGAGCAGAAACAGAATAACAATTTAAATAATAACTTGAAAAAAAAAAAGGGACACAGTCCTAGCTCTTAAAGAGTCTAAGATAGCAGCTCTCACCTTGTGAGTAAAGTGGACACTATTAGGAGGCAATAAATAGTCCATGGTAAAGAAATTCTAAACTAATTTGGTTACAGTGACAGAAAAAAGGAAGGGACAGTGAGAGAGCTTCCTGAGATAAAATTGAAAATAGCAACTGATTGGCTATTGTCATTTAGGAAGAAGAAGAAAGGCAAGGGACTTAAATGGTTTTCAAAGGTATCTTGGAATCTGACATATTTTGGTTCTCTGATTCTTTAGAAAGGGAGAGTGCAAGGGAGAGGGTGATGAGTAGTCATTAATGTATTGGATTTTATAGAAGTAAAGCTTTAGAGATAACATACATGTAATTTCATTAATATAAAATGTTATTTATTTTGCCATATTATATAATTTTCACATTTATGGTAAAATTAAAATGTATATGCTATAGTATTGTTCAAATTCAGTTGAACAGATGGGATACATTCTTATAATCAATAGACCCATGGGGCAGCTAGGTGGTGCAGTGAATAGAGCACCAGCCTTGGAGTCAGGAGGACCTGAGTTCAAATCCAGCCTCAGACAATTAACACTAGCCATGTGACCTGGAGCAAGTCACTTAACCCCAATTGCCCTGCCTTCTCCCCTCCAAAATGCAAAAAAAGAAAGAAAGAAAATAGACTCATTAAACTACCAAAGTATGGAAGGATTATAGAGTATCTAAATGTATAATATTAGTGAATATGAATTATTTTATTGCATAATTAAAACCAGGTCCTGAACCTAATAAGAGACAAACAATAGTCAATAAATCAAAGCAAATTATAGCTGGTAAAGTCCGATGGGTAAGAGAGGAAAAAAGACAAGTTCTAAGCTTGCTACACTGTTCCAGGGCAGTTGCCTGGACTATGGCACTGCTGGCATTTCCATGCAACAGAATAAGGACACTGGTAAGGTGGGATAGAGGAGAAGTAGGCACTGAAAGTGAAAAAAGGGTCATAGGAGGCTGGTGAAGACAAATTTGGTGTTATCTACACTTTGTGTAGACCATTCCTTCCTTCTTTTTTTCCTTCTTTAATTCCTCTTTTCTTCTTTCCTTTCTTCCTTCCTTCCTTCCTTCTGTTTTCCTTCTTTCCTTCCTTCCTTCCTTGATTCCTTCCTTCTTTCCTCCTTCACCTCTTTTTCCAAACTTTTATAAAGTGATGTTTACTGAAAAGATATAGCAAGAATCAAAATTACATTTCCTCCAAAATTTGTAGGCATACTCTCCCTTATTCTTGCTTTTGGAGAGTGTGCTCAACCTTCAAGCAATTATTATAAAGCATTCTCCCTTACTAAGTTCACTTCTAAAAGCTTCATAGCCAAAGAATGAATTGGTATCTCTCCTTCTTGATTTCCTGAACTCTAATGTTACATTTGATCAAGCAGGTAGTTGTGGATTTGGATTCTTAGTAGGTCCATAAAATACAGCATAGACTAACTTCCAGGCCTCTGGAGACCTGTTCTTTTGATTTTTTTTTGAAAATCATAAAGTCAAAGCCTAGTCTGACACTTCTTCACCTAAAAGTCAGAAAGAGTAGACATAACAGACAAAGAAGTTTATTCTGTGAGGGATATCTTAATCCTCGAAGTTTGGACCAACGCATCCAGGAAAGCAGCTGGAAGGCAGTTTCCAGGCAATCAGGAAATTAATGTTCTCTCCCCACTCCAGAAAAATGACCAAAGTGCAGGTTTCCTGGAGGATCACTTCTCCTTTCTCCACAGTTTCACCCACTGTCAGTACTAACAGAAATTACAAGTGACAAAGTGATATGGAGTCTGAAATGTGAAAATCATTTCAATTAAATAGCTTTGTTTTTGAAAACCCATATCTGGCATTTAAGCTAACAGTAATAAATTGCACTTAATGAATACCATCCCTTCATTTTTTAATCTTTCTTTTCTTTTTTTTTTTTTTTTAAAAGAAATCATCTTCATGACAGCCTTTGGAAGGAGATAGCACAAGCATTCTTTGATTGTTGTGAAGATTTTTTTCATTTTTATGGTTGGGGATACTCCTTACCATAGTACAGATTGTATTCTGCAACTTTGCAAATCATCTTCAGTAGTTGTGGCAAAAAAAAAAAAATTCCATCACCCTGTGGCCAACTTAGCGACAAGGATCTCTCTATGAGCTTGTCAAACAATAGACAAAGGACCTGTACTTGAAGCTTTCCAGCTGAATAGAACCTGCCAAGTCCTGTGCTCTTCTGGTAGACCCTTGGAAAGCTTAGAGTCAACTCATTGCTACAAGGAAGCATCAGAAGAAGACTTTAGTGGAAGAGTACAAATATTATCATCATTTTACAAGTGAGGAAATTGAGGCTCAGAGTGGCTGTGTCTTGTTCATGCTTGTGTAGCTAGGAAGTCTTAGAACTAGATTTTCTAACCTCATAGGATTTAGAGTTGGAAGGAATCTTACATGTAATCTAGTCTATTTCCTTCATTTTGCAGATGAATATGCAGAGGCCCAGACCCTCCCTCCCCCAAATGACTTGCCAAGATCACAGGGGTAAATAGGGCCAGTACAGCAACTATTTAGATTTAGATTAATCAGAAAATAATTAGCCATTTTTAGTCACTCCTCCTAAGGCTGCATTGGAACTCTTTGCCTATTCATTCCCATAATTCAGCTCTCATCTTTTGTTTTTTATTTGTTCAGTTGTATCTGAATCTTTGTGACCCCAAGGGCTATATAGCTCAACAGACCTTTCTATCTTCCACTATCTCTGTCCAAGTTCATGTTCATTGCTTCCATGACACTATCTTTCCATTTCATCTTCTCCCATGTCCTTCTCCTTTTGCCTTCCGTCTTTCCCAACATCACAGTATTTTTCAATGAGTCCTATCTCTTCAATATGTGGCCAAAGTATTTAAACGTTAGCTTCAGTATTTGTCTTCCCAATGAGTAGTCTTAATTAATTTCTTTAAGTTTTGACTGATTTGATCTCTTTGCTATCCAAGGGATTCTCAAAAGTCCTCCAGTACCACAATTTGAAAGTGTTGATTCTGCAGCACTCAGCTTTCATTGCAATCCAACTCTCACAGCAATACATTGCTATTGGAAAAACTATAGCTTTGATAAGATGGACCTTTGTTGGTAAAGTGACTTCTCTGATTTTTAGTATGCTGTTCAGATTTGCCCTAGCTTTCCTTTCAAGGAGCATGCATGTTTTAATTTCATGGCTGCAGTCCTCACATACAATGATCTTTGAACCCAAGAACATAAAATCTGACACTGTTTCCTTTGCTTCTCCCTCTGTTTGCTAAGAAATGGTAGGGCCAATTGCCACAACCTTATTTTTTTGATGTTAAGCTTCAAGGCAGCTTTTACATTCTCCTCTTTTGCTCTCATCATGAGGCTTCTTCTTTTTAATTAACTTTTGTTTATTTTTAGTTTACATCATTGATTTTCAGGAGATTTTGAGTTACAAATTTTCTCCCCATCTTTTCCCTACTCACCACCCCAAAACAGTGATCCCACTGTATACCCCCTCCCCCAATCTGTTCTCTCCTATGTCCTCCCCCAACACCCCTCTGACTTTCCAGTAGGGCAAGATGGATCTCCCTACCCTAGTGCCTATATGTCTTATTTCCCAGTTGCATGTAATTAATAATAATAATAATAATATATACATATATATTTTTTAACATTTTATTATAGAATTTTAAATTCTAGATTCTTTCCCTTCCTCCCTTTTTATTCACTCCCCACTGGAAAGACAAGCAATTCAATACAGGCTATACATGTATAGTTACGCAGAACATCTCCACAATGGACATATTGTGAAAGACTGACTATATTTCCCTCCTTCCTATCCCGCCCCTCTGCCCTGTTCTATTCTCTACTTTGTCCCTGTCACTTTACAGAAATGTGTGTTTCTAACAACCCTCCCCCCAACCTGCCCTCCCCTCCATCATCCCCCCTCCTGTCCCCATCCCCCCTACTCTCCTGTACGGCAAGATACCCAATTCAGAGTGTATGCCATTCCTTCCCTAAGCCAAATTCAACGAGAGTAAGGTTGACCCATTCCCTTTTGCCTTCCTGTGCTTCCCCTCCATTGTAACAGTTATCCCTTGCCTTTTCTATATGAGATGATTAACCTCATTCTGTCTCTTGCTGTCTCCTCTCATTCTATTCCCC
>JAQQSV010019984.1:0-11077 GCA_028646515.1 Pseudochirops corinnae | reverse complement strand
CCCTCTCTCTCAGCCGGCTTCAGTCTCCACAATTCTTCCTTCACCAGGAGCAATGTTCCAATTCTGTCTCTCTGTCTCTGGAATTCTTGCTTATATACACACACTGGCCTCCTGTCTCAGCCAATCCCCTCCTTCCATATCAACAGGGGAGTTCATGCCTTCTCAACAGTGGGACAGAGTTCATACCTTCCATACTTAGCCCCAAGTTATGAAGTCCTAAGCATCTGCCATACTTAGCCCCAAGTTACTAAGGGCTAAGTATCTGACAAATTGATTGCTGTTACACCCCTTGATACTTTAATGTAGATACTTTATTGTGTCTCTACAAGACTCAAATTGTTTCTTCCTGACTACTTGTAGTATTTTCTCCTCAACCCGGAACTCTGGAATTTGGCTGTAGTATTCCTAGGAGTTTTCTTTTAGTATCTTTTTCAAGTGACAATCAGTGAATTCTTTCAATTTCTATTTTGCCCTTTGGTTCTAGAATATCAGGACGATTTTGTTCAATAATTTCTTGAAAGATGGCATTTAAGTTCTTTTTGTTTTGATCATGGCTTTCAGATAGTCCAATAATTTTAAAATTATCTCTCCTGGATCTATTTTCCAGGTCAGTGGCTTTTCCAATGAGATATTTCACGTTTCCTTCTATTTTTTCATTTGGATCTGTTTTATAGTATTGTAATGCCATGCATGAGCAGCTTCCCAAAAGAATTCTACTATGAACAGCTTTTAAGTTTCAGATTACACAGTATAGTGAACATTCCATTTATTCCATTACAAATCAAGGGAAACATTCACAACAAATCACAATATGATATTCACTCAGTCATTTCATAATACTATAATCAATACTTAATCATTCAATCAATTCACAATAAAATAATCAATCTTCCACTCATGGGGAAATCATAGATTAGCTTAATCTGTCACTTATCCAGATTCACAATGACTAAATATCATTAGTCACTAAATGCAATCATTAGAAAATTATACAAACCTTTCACCCTTTGGTGTCTTCAATTTCATCACACATCCAAGGGGAGGCCATTTCTTCATCTTGATTTGGGGTGGTGCCTCAGATTCCCTGGATACCCTTCCATGGTCCTAGATCCTTCCTGAATCCACCAAACAGCCACCTGGATTCAGAGTCAGACAGCTCCCAAGTTCTCATCCAGTCCTCAGAGGTAAACATCTCCCAAGTCCTTGTCCAGTTTTCCAGGCAGTTACTGGTACACGCTGAAGTTCACAGCGTCTGGTACATCTCAAACCCTTCACCAATTCTGTTGCTGGGAACTCAAGTATCTGCCTAGCCACAAACAAACAAAGTCATATCTTGGTCATGCTTCTTCAGTCCTCTGGCAGTCAGCTGGCCCTAGGATCTAGGAGAAATCTCGGCCTTCCCAGCAGCTTTCCAGGTGGCCTTCCAGGCAGCCTTCACCAGATTCTGGTCTCATAGAAAACTCCAACTCAGTTTTCAGTCCAGCAAGCCCAGCTCCCAGGTGCTGGGACAATCCTGCTTCCTCCACCAGGAGGAAGATTCTTGATTCTGATTCTCTGTCTCTGGGATTCTTATATACTCATACTGGCTGCCTGTCTCAGCCAAACCCCTCCTGCCATGTCAGCAACAGGAGACAGAGTTCACACCCTCTGTTCACACAGGAGATTGAATTCATACCTTCTGCCTCTTTCACACAAGAGACAGAGGTCACACCTTCTGTACTTAGCCCAGTACAGGGCTAAGTACCTGCTAAATTAATTACTGTTACAGGTATCTTGATTTCTCATAAAATAAATAGCTTCCAATTACTCCAATCTAATTTTGAAGGAGTTATTCTCTTCAGTGAATTTTTGAAATTCCTTTTCCATCTGGCAAATTCTTTTTGGGCCTCTTTTGCTATTTCAGTTATTCAATTTTTTAAGGTGTTATTTTCTTCAGTGGATTTTGGGTCTCCTTTAGTAGACTGTTGATTCACTTTTCATGATTTCCCTGCATCATTCTCATTTCTCTTTCCAATTTTTCCTCTACTTCTCTTCCTTGATTTTCAAAATCCTTTTTGAGCTCCTCCATGGCCTGTAACCAGTTCATATTTTTCTTGGATGCTTTTGATGCAAGAGTTCTGACTTTTTTGTCTTCCTCCTGCTCCATGACTTGATCCTTTTGTTTCCAAAAACAGATTCTATGGTCTTTTTGTGCTTCCTGTGCTTGTTCATATTGCCAGCCAATTACTTGACGCGTGAGCTCTTTGCTACGGCAGAACTATACTTCCAGAATGAAGAGAGCTTTGTACCAAATCACCAGGGTTTTTGCAGCTGCTGGAGCTATTAGTAGGGTGCCATCACTACAGCCCCCACAAACCCTGGCTCACTGATCACACAACTCATGACCACCATGCAAGACCACAATCCAGATACAAGCAGGTTCCAGCAAGAGCAATTATCCTCTGAATTGTTGCTTGTTGCCCCTGCAAATTATAAGGCAGGAGCTCCTAGGGTAGACAAGTGGCACTGCTGCATCACCTCTGCTCACTTCTCGCTCTGGGAGCAGCAGCCTGTCTGTGCTCTTGCATCTCCCCCTGTTCTAACAAAGTTCCACATTGACCTTTTACTTTGGCAGTTATGGGTTTGGAAGTCTGGATGCCGCCACAGCTGCTGGTTATTCACTGTCCTGAAGTCTGTGCTGGCTGCTGCTGGTTGGGATCTTCCTGGGGCTAGAATCACACTGCTTCTTCCAGACTGCACTCAGCTCCCAGTGTGCTGTGCGTCAATTGCAGTGTGCTGCAATTGACCTTTCCTATTGGCCTGCCAGCTGTCTTCAGTTGGAGATTTGTCACTTTGTGGGTTCTGTAGTTTGAATATTTGTTTAGAGTCATTTTTTACAGGTATTGGGATTGTTTGGAGCTGGAGCCTGTGCCAAGTGTGTGCTTCTACTCCACCATCTTGGCTCCACCCCCTGAAATTGACTTATATTATTACTTGCATCATGATAACTGTAATAGTCTATCATGCTTTTTCATTTTTTAAAAAATAATTCTGATTCTCTTGCAGTAATTTCAGACTTCTTCTAATTAATTCCTGCAAAAGGACTATATTTGTAATACTCATTCAAGCAGAATATTAAAATGTTAAATTTGCTTTGAACATAAATCATAAATAGGAAATGAAGGAACTATATGTTTGAAATTGGGACAGAATGAAACTCACCTAAATACTAAAATTTAATTACATATGCATGCACATATATGTTATTGGATGATCATCAAGTGCTTACAAGGTATTTTAGAATACATGGAATTGTATTATACAATTATATTCTATAAACATTCTATGAAGCTTATCTGAATTACAGATGTTAAATTTTATCCCATTTTCAAATCACTAATTATCACCAAATTTTTTCTTCCTAAAGAGTCCAGAGTTGCCTGTTGATGAAGATATTGCTAAATTCTACACAGAAAGAATTCTGAAGCAAATAATTTAAATATTGAGAAAAACTGTACATTAATAATGTCAAACAATTGGTTTGATTGATTTTTTTTCACATCAAATGTACTGAGTTGATTAGTTGTTTTGGCATTGTGTAGACAGTCAATTCCTCTAAAGAAGTTTTATCTTATGCTAATATCCTTTCAAAAACTCACCCATAGTTTTCTTTCTCTCTGTGGAACTCTCAGATACATGGGTAGAATTTAATTGCATGTGAAAAGAATGGTACATTGGAGCTGGAATATGTCATATGTACCTGAAGCGTGAGCTTGCTCAATTTGAAAGCAGATGTTATGCACCCTTCCTCACAAATGTCTGCCAATGCATATAAATTTTGACCTGCAACAGCTCTATCATTCTGATCCTGGACCTCTGTCTAGTGGAGCTGAGCAGGCACATTACATTATGTGATAGGTTTTGTTCAGTGAATAAACAGAAAGAACTGATATAAATACTCAGGACTGTTTTTATTTTAATGCACCTGGACTTAAGAAAGAAAAATCTAGTGATAGTGCACAGGTTATACTAGCATTAGACATTATTAGAAGGATAGATTTGTATATATTAACAATGGGGAATATAGACAAGCAGTGAGAAATGGTATTTTGACACACCTGTGATGTATGTTAGTGTATGTGTATGTGTACGTGTATATGCTAGCCCATATGCACACCTGCTTTTCGATGCCTTTTTCCTTCTTTGTAGTAGAAATTATTCCACCCTATTATGCAATAAAAATCTACCTTCCACCAAGTGTTTTTTTTTTTAAGTCTAATAGAAGTCTCACTGGTTGAAACATAATCACATGGTACTGGGGAGACATTTCTAGGAAGAATAAGGGTTTTAGACAAAGGCAACTAGTGCCGATAGGGTATGGGATAGCAGTTATCATTTCAGTATGAGATGCAAGAAGATGAACATGTTGCTTCTTAAAGGAAAAAAGAGCTGATGGCAATGGGGGGTGTGGGGGAGAATAGGGAGGAGGAGAAAATTTAGAACTCAAGACTGTGGAACTTAACGTTGTAAACTAAAAGTAAAATAAAAAAAAAAGAAAAAACAAAAAGGACAAAGTCATGTAGGATGTCCACATTAGTCCTCTTCCCTCAGTAAAAAGGAGAAAAAAAGAAAGATGTCTGCATATAGGAGTGTGTGTTTGTGTGTCTGTGTGTGTGTTAGCCATTAAAGAATGCAAGGAGTTCTAAATAAGGAAAGCCCTTGTGGTGACTAATTATGTTGAACTAATATATAACCTAAATGCTGTGTTAAACATGAATTGATATTAATTTTCCCCCATTGCTCTCAATGTCTATGGTTTGGGGGTGTGGCGGCTATACATGTTTACATATAATTTTGCCTATGTGTTTTATTTTTATATGCATGTGTCTCTTGGCATACTCATTATTTCTGGCTCCCTGTCCTATGTCTTTATGAGAGCCATCATGGAGTCCTTGGGGTCAGACAGAACTGAGCTCAAACTCTTTTTTGACATACTCTGTGTGATACTTTGCATATCACTTATTCTCTCAATTTCCTAGGGACTTCTTCAAGACAAAATTGTGGAACAGATGCCCATTCCAATGGATAGAGGGACTTTCCTAATCGGGAGCACTTTATACCCATGAAATCCCAGGACTAGATGAGATCTGGATAGCAATCTCAATGCAGTCTCATAATTAGGCACAACTTATTTACTCTGCCTCACACACACAAAGGGAATATTCCAGAAGGTTGTAGAGAAAGCAAACTAAATGTGTGTGAGTGTAGGTCTATATTTCCATCTATATCTACATTTCATCTATATCTATGACTTCATTAGTCTAGGGAACTTCAGGTTAGGGAATGTCCTCTATATCTATAAATGGGCATACATTTCACAATTTGATCTTAAACAGCTGCCTGGAGAATGAAGAGAAATAAATTTGTCCAATATCACAGACAGTATGTGCCAGAGGCAAGGCTTGAACCAACTTCTTCCTGACTCAGAGTTCAGCTCTCTTCCCACTATTTCATGATAGCTCTCGAAAATACATAGACTGACAGACGCATGGGTGGATAGAAATGTAATTGAATAGACACACCACATATATTACATATAAATCCATCTTTTTACCTTCCCCCAATCCAAATTGGAGAAAAAGAGTTAATGTTAATGCATGATTATGATAGCATTTAAATTATGTATGAATCTATCACAGTCACATCAGTAAGGGATCATGATTCATTATGAGACACTATAGTACTTTTGACACTTGGTTCACATCTTTAGGCTTGCAATGAATGAGAATAAAAAGTAGAGTTTCTTAGTTTTCTTTATGGCTAATATTAGACATAGAGTTGATGTTTCTTAGTGCAGCTTCAGTGAATTTGTAATAATAGTAACAACAACACTAAACACTTTTTTTAAAAAATAGACTGAAATGATAAAATCACACGATCTAGAAATATGCCCTTGAGGGCAAGATCTAGACAGAATATGAACTTATTTTGCTTTCTAATTTTATTGACAATAATAGTGGATAGTAAGAAAAGATGAATCAAAAGCAAGGACTTTTACTAGAAATTATTTATGAATATAATCAACACATAGGTCTGAAATTTAACCCTGACAAATGAACAAGGGGATGAGGGGAGTCACATTTAAAGTATATTCATAGTAGTGGAAAATTTCCAAGCCTTTAAATGAAGGCATTTCATTGGTTTGAGTTTTGGAGTTATAATATTTTTAAAATTTATTTAGAAATAAATATGAATTTTAAATTCAATTGTTCAATTTCTCTAACTCCTATCATTTAAGGGCAGCTAGGTCGTACAGTGGATATATCATCTGATTTGGAGTTAGGAGGATTTGAGATTGAATCCTTCTTCATAGTCACTAGCTGTATGACACTGGACAATTCACTTAAAGTCTCTCAGCCTTAGTTTCTCAAATGTGAAGAAATAATAACACTATTGGGGATAATTCTCAGTCCTGTTGATCAAATGAAATGATACATGTAGAGTACTTTGCAAACCTTAAAGCATTTTGTAAATATTGACTATTACTATTTAAAATTTATCTCACTATAGAGATATGATAATTTATCTATAAATGAGATGAAAATTGAATGAAAACAATATAAAATTTATTTGCCTCAAATTAGACCTGGACAATGTTGTTGTTTTTTTTTTTTTAATTTCAGTGGCGCATTTACAAAAATGGAAATTAAAATCAAGTAAGAATTGTATACATTTGTCTCTTATGTGTTTGCGACTTTAGATGATGGGATGTGACCAACATTTTCTACATATTATAGTAAATTGTATATGTACCTATGAGACATTAATAGAGTGACAAATAAATTTGTATAAATGAATATAATTTTGTTTAATATTTTTCCTCTGGTCAACACAAATCCCATATCCTCTATTGTTTAGTAGACAAATAATCTTTGAGAGTTGAATTACTTTGGAAGAAATCTCACCTAGTGATAGGTCTCTCCAAACTTAGAGTAGTTCTCAGGCAACCAGATATTTTGGTCATCATTGGGCCTGTGCACAATGCTTTTTTTTTTTCCACTTGAGCAAGCCATGCCATAGTTTCTTGCCTTTGAGAAACCATTAGACCTGCATTAGAGAGGGTTTTGGTGTAGCTCAGATGGGGATGCTAGTAGAAAATTTAAAAATAGCATCAATTACTTTCCCAGTCAAGGAATTTACCTTGAATTCTGTTCATCTATCCCAAAGTATATCTTAATACATTTGTTAAATAAGTAGCCATCTCAATTGTGTAATATTATTTGATGGCTTCTGAGGTATCCTCTATGAAATATCTTGGATTATCATAATGCCTAAAACTTCCACTTTATTAGTGCAATCAAAATGCTCCAGAGGAATGTAATTGTTAATATGGAAGTAAACTTTATGAGATTAGGGGTTGTGTCATGTTTAGCCTTTTTATTTCTTCTACCTAGCACACTTCCTTGGGAATAATAACAGGAAATATTTGTAATGTTTAATTGGATCCATTAAAGTATTAATTCATTGTTTGTCAGTATCATAACAACTGAAATTGGTTTAGATACGATGGAATCCAGACTTGAATGGACATGACCCTGGGTTGTCATTGACTTCAACAGAGCACAAACTCCATCAGGTCTTTCCAAAGTAGAATGACTTTGAGTTTGGGCATGGAGTAGATGGATGTCTATTTTCTAAGAGTTAGCGAAGTTAAGACAGACACATTAGCACATTGTTTACAGGGAATCCACCCCACCATTATAAATCTCAAAGACAGTATACCAGATTTGAGTGGTTATAATATATGTCGGTTACTGAAAAAATAAACTGAGTCATTCACAAGGAAATATCAAAGAACTGATATAATTGCACTTAACAGATTTCTAAAGAAATGGGAGACAGGAAAGATAAGTTGTAATAGAAAGAAGAAAAATTTGTATCATTCAGTAGGGACCTTAGGGTGGTAGAAAATGAGGACCTGGGAAAAAGGGAGAGCTCAATGAAGAAATTGTGCCAGAAATACTGAAAAAAAAAATTAAATATTTTTAATGTCCCTGCAATTTAATGAAAAAGGCAGGTATGTACAGCTATTTAATTGGTGCAAGGGTGAAAATATAGCATATTTCTGAGATGGCATAGCAAAACATCTGTGATAAAACTGGCCTATCAGGGAGTAATATTAGGGAGAAAATTCATCCTTTCCTTGTTTCAAGATTGTCTTTGGATTCTTTATGACCCTTTGCATAATGAACCATATGTTGTAGCCATACATTCCAACAGTTTCAAACATCCATTATAAATGTAGGCTACAATTAAAATGAATTGCATTAAGAAGACAACCCTATGTCTCTAAAATTTGTTTTACTTCTTGTTAATGTATAGGCTTATTTTTTCTGAAAGAGGAAATGTAGTATTGAGATATGTCTTGTTTGCAATTGAATGGCAAAGCTAATCTGACTTGTGCAGGAAATATTCTCTAGTGAAAAGGGGCTACCTTCAGAAATGTCTTGGAATTCCCAAATCTGTTGACCTAGAGCTACCTTCCAATTCTTGGCCATTAATTTGGGATGAATGTCAAAGCATTCCTGAAGCTACAGTTCATAAAATAGGCACCTATATGACAATGTTCACTCTTGTTGATGCAGAGAGTTGACACATTGGCATGCTTCATCCCACCCTCTAGTTGGAAGTGTCACATGATGATAAATCTAGTGAGAGCACAGGGAAAATATAGCACAGATGCCAACAAAGTCATATAATGATGTCAGTATTGTGTGGAACTTCAACTTACTGGGAAAATGGTGCTGATCAGAAAAAATAACCTGAAAGCAATTTGAAAATATGAATACACACTATATGGAATAAATCCCATATCTATTGATCCGTAGGTCACACTGCTTGGAAAATACTTCAGATCAGATGCAGAAATAAAAACTTCATGTAGTAACATATTCAGAGCTACAGTTTCATGGTAGGAAAGAATTACAAATAAAGTAGAACCCTGTTGATTAAGAAATGACTGAGTAAATGATGGTAGATTAATATAAAATAAATTTATGCATAAAATTATGAATATGAAGAAAGAAGGAAAGCTTTGGAAAACATATATGAACTGACATAGAATGATATAACTAGTATCCAGAAAATTATTCACACAATTACAAATATATAAGTGGAAGGAAGAAACCGAAACCATAATAAACAGAAAGCTGTTAATCCATGTATGGTCTGATCAGGTCCCAGGAACTGCTTTGCCACTTTTTATTTGGGAGAAGGGGTGAGGCATAAATCTAACACATTTTGTGGAGAATAGCTTTTGGATGCTACTTCTATCACATAAATGATGACCCTATCAGTAGAAAAAGAAATGTAGGGCACAGAAGCAGGAAAACTCTGCAGCTCTTACATAGTACCTCAAATACCCATAAAATATGACTCTAAACAAATTTTAGATCTCCAGAACTCACAAAAGTACAGGAAAACACATCTCCCACTGAACACAGCTCAGCAGGTGGAACAGAAAGGGCTCATCACAGCAAGCTGGGAGCTGAAACTAGCCCAGCCTGAAACCACAACTTGGCCAGGGGCAGCCAGGACAAGCCACAGCTGGAGCCTTCAGGAGAGTGGATCAGTGACAGCTGTGGTGATTTCCGGAATTATCAAGCCATGAGAAATAAGAACAAAGTGAAAGGTTAATGCAACTTGGCTAAATTTTGCGTGGAGGGGCCAGACAAACTGCCTCTAGGGCAAGGAAGCAGCAGAAGCAGTGCAGCCACCTCCATGCAGCTGCTTCAGAGTTTGTGGCCTGAAGATTGCAGGGGGGCCAAGGCATCATTCAGGGGTTAAGTGCTCTTGCCTTAACCAGCCTGGATCAGGATTGTGGTCTTGAGTGGTGGTCCTGAAGTGAGTTTCCAGTTACCAAAGCTGGTAAGGGGTGCAGCAGCCTCCTAATAGCTCTGGCAGTTGAGAAAAAGCCAGCAATTTGGGACAGAGCTTTCCCCTTTGTAAGCAGAGTTCCACAGAGCTAAAAAGTTGAGTATTTGACAGGCAACATGAGCAGGCAAAGGAAGCAAAGTCAGAACAGCAATTCAATTTTAAATTACTTTTGGGGCAACAAAAAAGGATCAAAGCAGGGAATGGGAGGAAGATAACACAGTCAGAACTCTCACACCAGAAGCTTCCAAGAAAAATGTAAACTGGTTACAAGACATAGATCAGCTTAAGAAGGATTTTGAAAACCAAATAAGAGAAGTGGAGGAAAAATTAGGAAGAAAAATGAGAATGATGCAAGAAAATCATGAAAAGAGAGTCAACAACCTGACTGAAGAAAATAACACCTTAAAAAATAGACTAACCCAAATGGCAAAGGAGGCCGAAAAAGCCAATGAGGAGAAGAACGCCTTAAAAAGTCAAATTTGCCTGAGGAAAAAAGAATCTCAAAAGCTTTCTGACACAATAATTCCTTCAAAATTAGAGTGGAGCAAATGGAAGCAAATGACTTTATGAGAAATCAAGATACTATTAAACAGATCCAAACAAATGAAAAATTAGAAGGCAATGTGAAATATCTCCCTGAAAAAAACACTGACCTGGAAAATAGATCCAAGAGAGACAATTTAAAAATTATTGAGCTACCTGAAAGCCATGATCAAAAAAAGAATCTAGAAATCAAACTTCAAGTAATTCTCAAGGAAAACTGCCCTGATATTTTAGAACCAGAGGGCAAAATAGAACTTGAAAAAATTTCCTGATCACCTCTTTAAAAAGATCCTCAAAAGAAAACTCCTGGGAATGTTATGGCCAGGTTCCGGAGCCCCTAGATCAAGGAGGAAATAATACAAGCTGCCAAGAAGAAACAATTTGAATACTGTCAAAACACAATTAGGATAACCCAGGATCTATCAGCTTCTACATTAAGGGATCAAAGGGTGTGGAATATGATATTCTGGACATCAAGGGAGCTAGGATTAAAACCAAGAATCACCTCCCCAGCAAAATTGAGTATAATGTTTCAGGGGAAAATATGGTCATTCAGTGAGGTGGAGGACTTTCAAGCATTCTTGCTGAAAAAAATCAGTACTGAAAAGAAAATTTGACA
>JAQQSV010019983.1:0-11077 GCA_028646515.1 Pseudochirops corinnae | reverse complement strand
TTGAGTTAATCTATTTTTAAGGTGTTATTTTCTTTAGTCAGGTTGTTGACTCTCTTTTCATGATTTTCTTGCATGATTTTCATTTCTATTCCCAATTTTTCCTCCACTTCTCTTATTTGGCTTTCAGAATTCTTCTTAAGCTGCTCCATGGCTTTTAGGGAGTCTTCATGTTTCTTGGAAGCTTTTGGTGCGGGAGTTCTGACTGTGTTGTCTTCCTCCCATTCCATGCTTTGATCCTTTTTGTGACCAAAGAAGGAATCTAGAGTTCAATTGCAGTTCTTACTTTGCTTCCTTTGCCTGCTCATGTTGTTGCCAATCAATTAATTGAATTTTTAGCTCTGTGGAACTATGCTCCTAGAGGGGAAAGGTTTGTCACAAATTGCTGGGGTTTTCGCAGCTGCTGGAGCCATTGGGAGTCCCTTGGTTTTTTGCAGCCCTCACCAGCTTTGGGTCACTGAAAACGCACCCCAGGAACCACCACCCAAGACCATGATCCCAATTCAGGCCACTCAACGCAAGAGCACTTCGCCTCTGAATGATTGTTTGCCCCCCCCTGCTGTCTGCAGGCTGCAGCTTCAGGGCTGCCATTTCTGCTGCTTCCTTGTCCTGGAGGCAGTTTGGCCAGACTGCTTTTCTCCCCGCAATTTAGCTGAGTTCCACTGATCTTTCATTTTGTCCTTGTTTCTTATGGCTTGATAATTCTGGAAATTGCCACAGTTGCCACTGATCCACTCTGCTGAAAGCTCCAGCTGTGCCTTGTCCTGGCCACCCTGGGGCCAAGACCTAGGCTGTTTTAGGTTCTCAGTGTGCTATGATGAGCCCTTGCTGCCAAGCTGCCTTTTGTGGGAGATCTGTTTTTCTGTATTTTTGTGAGTTTTGGAGCTGCAAAATTTGTTTAGAGTCATATTTTATGGGCATTTGAGGTGGCTATGTGCGAGCTGTGGAACCTTGTTGCTTTTGCAATAACATCTTGGCTCCACCACCCCCCCACCCCCAGTAACAAGTTACATGTAAACAAAAATTAAATAACAGAGACAGAGATGATTGGTGAGGTAGAGAGATATAGAGAAATGATAGGTAGATTTTTTTTTTAAATCTACGCATAGTGGGATGAGAAAATAACTGATAATGATAAAACACCCTTATTCTTTTGTATAAGCTTTTACATGTTAACAGTGAACAAAGGGAAATGCTCAATATCACATATAAATAACATCTTTGTTAAGAGACTATGTCTTTGAACTCAGATGAACAGGCTATAAATAAGTAAAATAGCAAAAGAGCCATAGAAAGAGTGTCATTAGCTCTATGAATCATCATTCACTCAATCACTTCATTGTGGGGAGAAACAAAACAAAACAAAACATTAATTTTTTAGCCTTTGAGTTAGAAGGAAGACCAGAAATTTCCCAAAAGAAGTCCTCTCAGCATTTAAAGGAGTTTTGCAAAAGTAGAATAAACTATCTCAGGTAGTAATGAGTTCCTCATCATTGGAGGTCTTCAAGCTGAGGTTGGATGATCAGTTTTTAAAGATGTTGTAGAGATTTTTAATTCACGTACAGATTAAAGTGCATAACTACTTAAGTTCCTTCCAACATTGAATGTCTGTAGGTGTGCACTTCTATATATGTATGTGAGCATAGAGGGGTAAGTTAATTACTGACAATTTAAGCATTCTCTCATATCCGTCCCTCTCATGCTAATAAATTATATTTATTTTAGCTTTCCAAGGATTTTAAAGCATTTTCCTTTTGTTATTATTGTTGTTGTTGTTGTTTGAATGCTAGCTTTTTGAAGTCAGAGTCTATTTCATTCTTGTCTTTTATCCTAGCTTCCATATTTTAGAGATAAGGAAATTGAGGATTAGTGCAATTAAAGGATTTACCTACTAACGCACAGGTAATGTGTCTGTGGAACTCCACCCCTCCCCTCCCTTCCAGTTTGAGGCTACATTTCTTGACTCTAATATGCTATACACTACATGGTATTTAATCTTTTGATTCATTCTGGAGAGACCTGAGAAGGGTGAAGTACAAAGTGAAAGAAATTATGTTTATATAAATTATATTTATGTTTAATTATATTTATGCAAATTTAATTATATTTAAATAAAACAAATACAAAGAAAGCATATGTTTGATTAAATATTTTCTTTAGGAAATATCTTTGTGTTCCCTACCACCATGTTGGCATAAAATAACACAAGAATAAAGTCCAGAATCTAATAACATTGTACCTAAAGAAATCGACTAAACAAAGAGCTTCCCTGATCAGCATTTGTTGAATTTTTAAAGCTAATTATGAGAATCTACGAATAATTGAACTATGCTTTAGAATTCAAGACATAGCTGTTTCTGGATCAAAGTGGGACAGTAGGACAGAGCTGTTACTAAAAACCATTCCATAATTTTTTCAAAGATTGGAGGGAAAAACAGGAGCAAGAGTAAAGGAAAACTTCCTTTTGAAAATGTGTAGGTATCTCTTTTTAGTCATTGAAGGTGAATGTCAGAAAGTGTGAGGAAGTCATACAAACACATAGTTTTGTCTGAGCTTAGAAGTGACATAAAATAATGTGAAGAAACGAGAATCCTTTGACTCTAGCCTTACAAGCTGACTTGCTTGAATCTAAGGTGAAAATGATGAGAAGAAGAATTTAGGTTACTTTATCCCACTCATTCTTTTTGTTTAATTGACATCTTTGAAAAAAGAAACCATAGCACTGTTTTCCTGAGGTATGTTGTGGCAAAATAAGGATAAAGAAACCCTGAGTAAGGACAGCTAAAGGCCATTCTGTTTTAGAAGTAAGAATTAAAGAATATGGAAAGTTTGTAACTTTCACTGTTTGTCACAGATTACACAGTCATGTTCAAAGTTTCAGCATTGTAACACTTAAAAGTCCTTTCAGAAACTAAATAACCCTGCAACATATAGTCACATTCACTGGAGGATAGTCTTGATGTTCAAAGATTATAGGTAGATAATTAATAATCAACATATATCTCCTGAATTCCAAACGGAACCATAGGAGAGTGGAAAGATCTTTGACTCTAGAGTCAGAGAACTTTGTATGAAAACCTACTTTTCCCACTTTTTTTTTTTTTGCTTTTTTTGGAAGGCAGTTGGGGTTAAGTGACTTGCCCAAGGTCATATGGCTAGTAAGTGTGTCAAGTGTCTCAGGCCAGATTTGAATTCAGGTCCTCCTGATTCCAGGGCTGGTGCTCTATTCATTGTGCCAATTAGCCACCCCTGAGGTACTGAGGGATTTAGTTATTTGACCATGGTCACATTGTAAGCATATATTACAGGAAGGACTTGAATCCATGTCTCCCTGACCTTATAGCTGATTCTCTGTCTCCATCATGTAGCTTATTTATGCTTGAAACACAAAAAATAAAAAAGAATGAAAAAGCCCTCTCTTAATCTGATCAGATAATGTATCAAGATCCAATAATTAGAATTATTTGTAATGCAGAATAACTGGAAGCATTTCCAATAAAATTGGAGGTGAGCAATAATATCCCCTCTTATCACTATTAGTTGGCATACTATTATAAATTCCAGCTACTTCAGTAATGAAATAAAATGTAATGGCATTGACTTTAAGTAAAAAATTATGGTGTTAAATAGCATTTATATAGTACTTTATAGTTGACAAAGTGTTTTACAAATATTACCTAAGTGATGCTCACAACAATTTAGTGAAGTAAGTACTATAATAGCTTTCCACCTTACAGATTAATAAAGCAAGGCTGAGACACTTTAAATGATATAATGAGGTTCACACAAATAGCAAGCGTCTGAAGAAAAATTCTTCAGAACTCCCAGACTCCAAGGCCAGCACTATATCCACTGCATTATCCATACGCAGCAGAGGCACCACAAGAGTAGGAGAGAAATGTCCACAGAGATATCTTAAACATAATACCAAGGACAGTGGTCGGTAGACTAGAATGAAGATGAGTAGAAGAGAACAGCAGTAATTTTGATGGAGGGAATGATAATATCCAATAAGGGAACCATCAATAATCATATACATACACACAATAAGCTATAAGTTTACATATAAAAATTAAACAAATACTTAGTAAAAAATTAGAGTGAGCTAGTGATTCAAATGATCTAATTGGCTAAATAGTTCTCAATTTGTTGACAATAAAGCAGGTATCTGCTATAGCCTATTCTAACTAACTTGAAAGAATCTAATTGCTTAATTTGGAGTGTGAGGATTTATACCTCAGAAATAAGCAATCAATAAAAATCAGGGCATTGTTTATTTTGTTATATTATGGTTTGTTGATTAGTTAGACTTGCAAAAGTGTTAATAATTTACATTAAATTTTAAAGGGTGCATGCATACTTTTTCCACCCAAAAGACCCCAGTATTAAACAGTTACAAATTTACTCCTAAATTACTCTATAAACATTGTTTGAGTTCAGCAGGAGTGTAGTAGAAGATTCAAGGAATGCACTTATCACTGGAATGGAGGGTTAATGACTTTTGGCTAATAATAATAATAATAATAATAATAATAATCTGAAATTTTTACAATGCTTTAAAATTTGCCAAATACTTTATATACAATATCATATTTGAACATCATGATGTTCAGGGATTGAACTCACACATAGAACATGGTTCTAAAAAGCTGTAACTTATCCTGAAAGACTAAAATAGACAAATGGAATAGTGGAATATAATTTTCTATTGAGGAGGTATCAGAGGAAGTCCAGGAAAGAGAGGTAAAAATATCGTAAGTATTTTGGTAGGAATGGGAAAAAATAAGAAACAAAAGCCATATTATTGTCAAAGTACACAGCAGACTACCTGAATAAAAAGAAGAATTTATGAGGATATTGGGAAACAGAACACAAAAATTATGGAGAGGTCTGAAATGGGGATGACTTCAAATTTCCTAATATCTACTAGAGTTCTTTCTCTTTTGAAGGATTCCAAAGTTTCTCAGAAGTTCTGAGAAAGGTGTGACTTGTTGAAATGATCATTTCACCTTTCAAAGTTCATGGAAGAGAAAAAAAAAGTTAGGTTTATCATGCACTCTGGATATGTGGAGAGAAGATTTCAAAGGCTTTTGAGGATAGCATCATAAGACCTAATATTTTTTTTCAAGAAAAATCATCTTAGGAGGCATGGTCATCTTTAAGAAATGAAATTCTGAAAGTATAAGCAAAGGAAAAATAGGGGAAATTGGTTGCATAACTTGATAAAAAGTAAATCATTCCAGATTAATTTCCTTTAGGATGAAATTACTAGAGAAATAATGTCATTATACTTTGTTTAGATTTTAGCAAATTGTTTGAATTTTTTTCTCTTTTAGTATGAAATGTCAGCCAAAAAGACAATGCTTTTTTAGGCTTAATGATAAGAATTCTCATACATCACATCAGGCAGATGAAAATCCTGCCATATTTTGCTCTGGTCATATCACATCAGAAATGTTTTGTTCTGTTGTAGGGCACATAATTTAGGAATATATCTGATAAGGTGAGATGTACAAATGAAAGTGAATAGGATAGGAAAGAGAATCAAGATAATTCTGGTATAACGGATAGAGCCCTGGACCTGGAGTCAATCTTATTAGTTATAGGAACATAGCAAATTGCTTAACCCCTCTAAGTCACAGCAAAATGAGAATAATTAATAATAATAATAATAATACCTGTAATATTTGCCTTATCAATGGGGTAATTTGTTGTGAGACTCAAATGAGATAGTGCATGAACAACTTTGAAAACATTAAAGCACTATAAGATTGTTATCATCATCACTGTTTTTAGTATTATTATGACATGTCAGAATGAAGTTGAAAGAACTAGAAAATTTTAGGGTGCAAAAGGAGAAAATTCGATAGAATCTGATAACTGTCTTCAAGCTTTTGATACATTGTCATGGAGGAAATGGAAATAGAAGACAATTAAGATCTATGCATGGGCATTTCAGAGGGGAAGATATATTCTTGATAAAAGAAACGTAATATTAACAAGCATAGCTCCATCAAGGTTCAGTGGACTTTTTTAGTGAGGTTATAACTTTCTTTTCATTTTATATCTTCTAGCAAAGATTAGATGGTCATTTAGTGATACTGAAGAAGATATTTTTGTTCAGTTAGAGCTTGGAGTAGACAACCTTTGAGATATCTTTGAGAGCAGATCCTATGATTCTATAAAATATCTCCAAATAATCCGCTCAATGTTTATTGAAATTTTTAACTTTTATAACAATTGGTTGAAAGATTCATTATAGCTACCTGAGAAATTTATTCAACAGCTCTTCTAGACAGGAACTTTCTACTATCTTTCTGTAAAAAGGCATCTAACTTTTCCAATTCTATATTATTTTTACCATACTTGGTGGCTTATGATTTTTAGTATGTAAGGGTTATGAAATCTACATGGTAGTCTTGGGAACAGACAGAAAAGTATTTTAATAGTACAGAACTAAAACATCATTATATGACAAAGATTATACACTATTACCAGGTGGTATTTATAACAGGAATTTGTGGATAGTTCAATATTAGTAAAACTATCAGTATAATTGACTATGCCATAATAATTTTTTAAAATATGATTATCTCAATAGATGCAAAAATAGCTTTTGGACAAAATGCAATATGCATTTTTATTAAAAACACTGTAAAGCATAAACATAAATAGAACTTTCCTCACAAAAGAAAATGCTATCTATCTAAAACTACCAACAATTTTTATCTGTAATGAAAATAAGTAAGAAGCCTTTCCAATAAGAAGAGGGGTTAAGCAAAGCTATTCAATATTGTACAAGAAAAGCAAGTATTGAAATAAGATGAGAAAAAAATGAAAGAATTAGAATAGGTAATGATGAAAAAAAAACTGTCACTCTTTGCAGCTGATGTGATGATATACTAAAAGAATTCTAGAGCATCAATTTAAAAATAGTTAAAGCAATTAACAACTTACTTAGTAAGGTAGCAAGATATAAAATAGATCCACATAATTCATTAGCGTATCTATTTATTACAAAGTCCAACAAGAGTATGTAGGAGAAATTCAATTTAAAATAGCTACAAAAAATATAAAATACTAGGGAGTCTACTTGCCAAGGCAAACACAGGGATTATATGAACACAAAAATGCTTTGCACACAAATAAAACACATAAGAACAACCAAAGAAATAGTAATTGCTCATGGGTAGACCAAGCCAATAAAATACAAATGACACTTCTACCTAAATTAATTTACTTTAGTGTTACATTCATAAAACTAGCAAAACTTTTATAGAACTAGAAAACATTGTAACATGTATCTGGAAAAACAAATGTTCTAGAATATCATGGGAATCCATTTTTCTCCCTTTCCTTCTCCCCTTTCCCTTTCCCTTCCATCTCCTTCCTTCCCTCCATCTTTCCTCTTTTTTCCCTTCCCTGGCCAGACATTACTGTGGTAGAGACAGCCGAGGAGGCAATGGAGTCTGCCAAGGTGGACATTATGGGGATGTTCCAGGACATTCTCCAAAATGGCCACATACCAGACAGGCTAGGTGACAGCCACCAGTGGAGACCATAAACCCCTGAAAAGTATGAACAAATTGATGCTTGAAGTATCTAGAAATGAAAGATGTTAAAACTAAATAGAAATCTAAAAGACTTAAACCAGAAATATGCAGCACTTCAGCCTTGTCTGCATCAGATCACTCTGAGGAGCAAATAGCAGCTCTTGAGCAGGCAGCTTACAAGATGTTTGCATATGCAAAGAAACTAGATGTATAAGAAGTTATAAAGACAATGGAAGAATTCTTTAGCACAAAGATTTTCACTACAAGAATGTTTCATACAAGTTGAAATAAGGAAAATGGAACTCATCACTATGCTTTGATTCCTAAAAAGCAAACAGAGCTACAGATCCAAGGAAAATCCTGGCTCCCACCTTTGATCAGATGTGTAACATTGGCAAATGTAATGGCCAGCAAAGAAGTAAACACCTTGTTTCAGCTATTGAAGTAATACTTTGTTTCAGTTCAAGTTTCTTCTGAGCCTTGCCCATGATTGAGAAGCAGAACTTGTGAATCGCACAAATTGTGAAAGGTAGAACCTGTGAACTCCTGTTGCTGATGCAACTTCTAGGAAGGGAAGGAGCTAGTGACAATATATAAGGAGAGTCTCAGGCAGGAGGGAGAAGAATTGAGAGGGGAGCTCTTGTGATGGAGAAGGATAAAACTTGTGGTATCCAGGCACTCTGTCTCTTCTGTCTGTGGTGATGTTTCTGATAATTTGTAGAGAAGCCCTGGGACCTTACTAGAAGCCCTGAAAGATGATTTTTCTGGAGGTCTGTTCATATAAGTCCTGGAGGATGGATTCAGAGGTCCTGAGACTGTAACAGGACTATACTGATAATTTGTGTTGAGTTCTCAGACCTTGTTTGTGGGTCTGTGTTGTTTTCTATGTTGATGATTTGTGTTGAACACTTGGAACATGTTTGTGGATCTGAGTTGATTTCCATGTTGATGATGTGAGTCTCTGTTGATTTCACAGGCAGATAATGAATTGATGATGGTGCGAGCAATGTATATGAATATTATTGTGGCTCTTTTAAGCTTTGTCTTCCCAGAAACAGGAACTGTGAATGACTCGAGGTGGACTGGACACTGTGAGCTTCAATATGGAATGGGAACCAGACAAGTGCAATGCCATGCATGAACAGCTTCCCAAAAGAATGCTACTGTGAACAGCTTTTAAGATACTGATTACACAGTATAGTGAACACTGAACATTCCATTTATTCCATAACAAATCAAGGCAAACATTCACAACAAATCACAATACAATATTCACAACATTGCATCTTATCACAGAAAATTACAATATAGTGTTCACAACAGCTTATCATTAGAATGGGCCCATAGTTTTCACTAAAGTTGTCACAGTGTTTAGAACAAAGAACAAAAAGAACAATCATCTGGTGTCCCTAAGGGGGTTTGCCTCCTTAGTCAGTCATTCAGTCATCTCAAAATACAATAGTCAGTCTTCCACTCATGGGGCAATCATAGGTTAACTCAATTAGCCACTTATCTAGCAATCACTTACTAAGTATTGTTAATCACTAAATACAAGCATTAGAAAATTTACACAAACCCTCCACCCCTCAGTCTCCAATAAACTTCAATGTAATCGTCACATTCAATATCCAAGGAGAGGTCTTTTCTTCATCTTGACTCAGGGTAGTCTCTCAGATTCCCTGGATCCCCTTACATGGTCTCAGCTCCTACCTGAATCTACCAAAAAGTCACCTGGATTCAGAGGCAGACAGCTCCCAGGTTCTTTTCCAGTCCTCTGGGCAGTTGCTTCCACACACTGAAGTTTGCAGGCAGTTCCTGCTACACGCTGAAGTTCACACAGTTCAATACATCTTGAAACCTTCACAGTTTCTGTTTCTGGGAACTCAAGGATCAACCAAGCCACAAACAAAGTCTTATCCCAGTCATGCTTCTTCAGTCCTCTGGCAGTTCGACTGTCCCTAGGACCCAGAAGAAATAGCCTTCCAGGCAGCCTTCTCTGCAGCAACTTCGACTTTACCAGATTCTGGTCTCAAGGAAATCCTCTCTCAGTTCTCAGTAAGCTTCCAGATGCTCACTGAGAGAAACTCTCTCTCTCTCCTCCACCAGAAGAAAAAATTCTAATTCCAACTGTCTCTCTCTGGGGCTCTTATATACACACAAAACACTGGCTTCTTGTTTCAGCCAAACCCTTCCTGTTATGTCAGCAACAGGAAACAGAGTTCACACCCTCTGCCTCTTAGCCACAAAGTTTGATTAGTTACTAAGGGATAAGTACCTGCTTACTTGACATAACAAAAAAGGAGTCTTCAAATTTAAATTAATTACCATTACAACAAGGAACTGGATGAAGAACTGGACAAGGAACTGGGAGCTGCCTGCCTTTGAACCCAGGTGATAGCTATGTAGATTTGGGCAGGGACCATGGAAGAGAAACCATGAAAGCTGAGAGCCAGGCATGAGTCAAAATGAAAAGATCTCTTCTTGGGTACGTGATGCTGACTGAGAAGATTATGGTTTACTGTGACCTAGGGGTGGAGAACTTTGACCTTTGCACTTTGTGACTGAATTAAGAACTTAGTAAATGATTGAGTTACTAAATGAATGCACTTTGTTTAAAACTATGTCACCACTTTGGTGAAAACTATGTGGCCAATCTAACTAATTGGAAAAACATCAATTGCTTGTGGCTGTGTCCAGCTAATATAATAAAAATGACAATTTTACCTAAGTTAAATTATATATTTAGTGCAATACCAATAAATCTACAAAAAATTTACTTTATAGAGCTAGAAAAAATAGTAACAAAATTCATTTGGAAGAACAAAAGGTCCAGAATATCAAGACAATTAATGAAAAGAAATGTTAGGGAAGGTGGCCTAGCCATACCAGATTTTAATCTGTATTATAAAGCAGCGGACATCAAAACTACTTGTTACTGGCTGAGGAATAGATTAGTGAATCAATGAAAGAGATTGGGTACAAAAGACTCAGTAGTCAGTGACTATAGTAATATACAGTTTGATAAACCCAAAGACCCCAGTGTTTGGGATAAGAACTCACTATCTGACAAAAACTTCTGGGAAAACTGGAATATAATATGGCAGAAGCTGGGCATAGATCATTATCTAATGCTGTATACCAAAATCAAGTCCAAATGGGTGCACGTTCTAGGTATAAAGGCTGATACTGTAAGCAATCTGGGGAAGCAAGGAATAGTTTACCTTTCATAGAAGGGAAGACATTATGACCAAACAAGAGTTAGAGAGCATGATAAAATGCAAAATGGATGATCCTGATTACATTAAATTGAAAAGTTTCTGTACAAAAAAGCCAATGTAACCAAGATTAAGAGGGAAATGAGAAATTGGGAAAGAATTTTTACAACCAGTGTCTCTGACAAAGGATTCATTTATAAAATATACATGGAATTGAGTCAAATCTATAAGAATACAAGCCATTCCCCAATTGATAAATGGTCAAAGGATATGAAAAGGCAGTTTTCAGAGGAAGAAATTAAATATATATAT
>JAQQSV010019982.1:0-11077 GCA_028646515.1 Pseudochirops corinnae | reverse complement strand
TGGGGCGGTGGGTGGGGGGAAGAGGGGGAGAAAATATGTAACTCAAAATCTTGTGGAAATGAATGATGCAAACTACAATAAAATTTTAAAAAATAAAATAAAAAAAAGAAAAAAAAAAGAATTTTGCTGACCCAAGAAGTGCTGTTATGAATATTTTTTTTATAGTTGGGACAGTTTTTTCCCCATCATTTAACTCTTTGGGTTATATATGCCCAGTAGTGACATTACTTGGTCAAAGGTTATAAGCAGTTTAGTGACTATTCTTATATAGTAAATTGTCTTCAGAAAGTTTGGAGTAATCCATAGTTCTGCCAAGATTATATTGGAGCATATTGGTTTACCTGTTTCTCAAAAGACAGTGTTTATGTCTTTTATCACTTTTGCCAGTTTGGTGGGTATGCAGTGAAACTTCCAAGTAGTTTTCATTTCTACTTATTTTATTACTAGTGATTTGGAGCATTTTTTTCATAAGGTTATTTGTTCACATCTTTTTCTCCTTTTTTGTGTTAGGCAATGGCTCTTAAAAGTCATATATTTATATTAATTTCTAATATATCTTGGATATATAGGGTATGTTTGACACCAAGTTTTTCACCCAATTTAAAATTTCTGTTTCTTTCCTAGTTTTATTGATTTCATTCTTGCAAAAAATGTTTCAATTTTGTGTAATTGAAATTATCTTTAATCTAATAATCCTCTTTGTTACTCAGCTTTTAAAGAATTCTCCTTCTAACCATAAATTTGAAAATTACTTCTTTCCATCCTAATTTCTTTTTAACAATGTTACCTTTTATATTTAGAGTGCTTATCCCTTTAGAACATGTCTTTAAAAAGCATACCTGTAAAATTGTACTTTTAGTGTTTATAGCAAGGGGAGTTATTGATTAAGAATGATTAAAAACCAGTACCATAATTAGTGTAAATTTACATTTTCATCCCTTAATTGTATTTGGTATTTGATTGATGTTTTCTTTATTATTTGTTCTTATAGAAATCATATGTCCTAGAGTGGAAAGATTAGCTAGAGATTAACTAATCTAACCCTTTCTTTTTACAGGTGATGAAACTGAGGGTCATAGTGGAACAGATACACTGTCTAACTATAACTTAGTTATAGGCAAAGGTGAAATTAGAGCTGTTGATTCATAGCCTAATGCACATTCTACACTAATGGTGTCAAATTCAAGTAGAAATGGATCCCTGCTAACCACACATTGACTTAGAAGACCAAATTTACATTATCAATGTTGTATTATCTTTTTATTTATTTTGTTAAACATTTTCCAAATACATTTTAATTTGGTTGGCCACATTGTGGACTATTGCAATGAGTTTGACACCTCTGCACACCATTAGTTTGCCTCTCTATTTTTTTTGTTAATAATTATTATTAAAATAAAAACAGAATTATAAAACTTCACAAAATTCATAGGTAATAGAGCTAGAATATTTACACTGTCTTCTGCCTTTAGGTATCTAACTAAAGAACTAAATCTACACAGTATGTTTTGTATGTAAAAATCCTTAAGAGCATAGATTATCTTCAGAATCATACTAATTTTATATCTGTTAAGCCCCATAAGTAGTTACAGGGCACATATAATTATGTTTTAGTACAGTTTTTGAAAATTAAAAAAAAAATTACACAACTATTTCCTTCAGGTGCAAGTGGAGACCATGTTTATATCCATTGTTATACAGCTGAAAAGGAGGACTTCGGTGCACAAGATGCAGCACGGCTTGACACCTGGGTTTTTGACCAGGTTAAGGTGAATATAATTTTATTCACTTTTTATGCATATATAATTAATGATATAATATGTAAATATAACAGAAATCGATATAATTTATTCACTTTTACATGCAATACAACAGTAGGGAATATTTTCAGGCTTGTGAGCTGATATTTGTAGTTCAATGTACTGTTATCTGGTTTGTATCTAAGCATGAATGCCATGTTAATTTAGTTTCTATTTATCATGAATGGATCCTAGAATGAATTTGAACTTCACATATTAGGAAAATGACTTTAAAATACCGAATTCTGAAAAAAATGCAAGTTATTTCTTTCCATCCAATCTCTTCTCTCAAATCAGTCTTCATTGTTGTTGTTCTTTCATTTTTCGTTGATATTCAACTCTCCATGACCCCATTTGGGGTTTTCTTGGCAAAGGTATTGCAGTAGTTTGCTGTTTCCTTTTCCAGTTCATTTTACACATGGAGAAACTGAGACAAACAGGATTAAGTGACTTGTTCAGGGTCACATAGTAAGTAAAGTCTAAATTGATATTCTTCAAAAACAAATCTGATCATGTCATGCTCTCATTCAAAAATCTTTCCTGATTCCCTCTTACCTCTAGGATAAAATATAGAATTTTCAGCCTGGCCTTCAAGGCCTTTTACAATCTACCTCCACTTTTCTAATCTTATTTCATTTTTTTCCCCATCATCAAGTCTCCATCCTTGTCAAATTAGTCAGTTACCTATCTCTTCTCTGGCAAATATAGTAGGTGCCCTATATCTGAAGTATGTTCCTTCCTCACCTTTGTCTTTTGGAATCCCGACTTCACTTCAAAACATGGATGAAGCACTAGATCAAGTACTATTTCCCCATGAGACTTCCTGACTCTGCGTGTCCCCTCTCCAAACATTCCCCCATATCTCGGTTATTAGTACACTCCCTTTTAATTAAATTAATAAGTTAATTTGTACACATTTTTATTTATATATGTATGTACCTACACACACACACACACACATACATCTATATATGTATATATGTTGTATTCTCCTAGTAGCTTGTAAAACTATTTGAGAGCAATAACTATTTTTGTTTGTACCCCTAGTGTCACTTTGGATATAGTAGGACAAGTTTATTGAATGTTTATTGAATTCAATTTGTAAATTTCTTCAAAGTTAAGAGGTACCATTTGAAAACACTAGAAAATGTTGTCTTATAATTGTGCCTCATAGAACAGTGTAATACAGTGGTAAATAAATTTGACTGGAACTCAGGAAACTTAGGATTCCAGTCTTAGCCATCACCTAGCTGTCTGTTCATTCAGTCCATTTTAATTTCCTTGCTTTCATTCCCTGTTTGTAAAACATAATAATGCTCACCCTCTCAGCTTTATAGAGATTTTGTGAAAATCAAAGGAGAAAATAAATGTGAAAGTTCTCTTTGAAAAAGTTCTTTTATAGGTACGAGTCATTCATGAGTCCCATAAATTAAACTGTAAAAGCTTACAATTTCTTTCTAACATTTTATACACAAAAAAGATTAGAGAAAAACAAAAAATTGGTCATGGTTAGATGTCTGTGATTTTTACACACTGAAGAGCTGTTTGAGATTACTAAGTAGTACTAACATTTGTCACAGGGCCGAGGAAGAATAGAGGATGAGGAAGCTCTTGTCGTGTTATAAATGCAGAGTTGTCACTTTCCCCATCCTTCCTATCAGTATTTTTCATCCTTTTCAAAACAATTCAATATCCCCACTTTCCAGCAAGAGCCATGATGAGTTATGGTCACTTCTTCTGTTTACTCTTCCAGATCACCTGTGCTCAGAACTTTGTAATCATTTTTCATACTTCTTTCCGCCTTCCCATTCACTGTTTACATATGATCAGTTGCCAAGTCCTGATGATTGTGGAGCATTTGCTTGAATTTGACTTTTCATGAATGGTAATTGATTCGCTCACATTTACTTTGTATTTTCTTGTCAGTCCCATATATTTGTATCCATCCTTTCCTTGCTATGTCTACCTATTATGGTCCTTCTAGTTTGGGCCTTCATTTCCTGTCATCTGAACTGCTGTAAGAGCTTATTTCCTTCTAGTTTATTTCCTCTTTCCATTAAATATCACACTTCATTGCCAAATTAATATTCCATTCTTTACACAATGCCTGGCACATAGTAAGTACTTAATATAATGCTTCTTGACTTGCCTTAACTCTTAGATGCACAAGTCTGTTGCCATCACAAAATGACTCAAAAACTTAGCAGCTCACTATTGTCTTCCAGTCCCTTACTCTGATTTTCAAAGACCTTTATGATATGACCAAGGACCTCAGAATAAGTGTCTCAGATAGAAGGCACTGCAGAGGCTACCTTTTCTGCAATATACCCAATAAGTAGTTGTACAAACTTTGTTTTGATGCCATTTTCCAGTTTTATCTCCTGTTACATTTTTGCTCTGAATGAACTAGCATGCTTACTACTTTCTAAATGTGTCTTCTGCTTTGTCCTGTGTGCTTGCTCAGCTATTCCTTCTGCCTTAGTCTTATCCCAATTGACATAATAAAAATGTGTTTATTCATTCATTTATTCAACAAGTATTTAAGTACCTCATATGTGTTTGGAATTACAAAGAGAAAAATCAAAGCCTCTACCCTCAAATAATTTACATTCTATTGGGAAGAAATAAACAACTTGTTAAACTTCTTCTGAAGTTGGAATGTAACTTTTTTAAAGTATGCAAATTTTCTTGCTAATAAATTCCTTTCTATTTCTGTGTTAGTTTTAGATTAAAAGATGTTTATCTCTTTAGCACATGTTGAGAATTTGATCCTTTGTGGACATGTTAGGTTTACTCTGTTCTTTGACTCTAGGCCGTACTCTGAATATGTTGTGAGGCTCAAATGAGATAATGGACATAAGCACTTTGTAAAGCACCAAGTTGCTTTATAACCTTAAAGCACCTTATAAATGTCAATTATCATCATCATCATGATTATTAGCTTATAGTGACCAGTCTCCAGTCTGGTGATGACTTAACTCCTTGAGCTTTCTATTAGGTCAAGCTATGTCAACAGAGCAATACAAGAATAGGGCAAAGCAAGAATATTTAATAGCCAGGTTCTCGGGGAATGGGGGAGGAGCCCAGGGAAATATATACAAAACATTTTTGGGCTTAAAATCTGTATTATTAATACTTCTTAAAGTATAAGACAGTCAACAAAGTAATATCATGCCCTGATTTGCAGTGATTATTGATTTTTGAGATATCAGTGCTCTCAATGGAAATGTAACAGTGTGCTCTCATTGAGCCAAAGTGAGCTGTTTCCATCTGTAATGCCATGCAGCTTTCCAGAAGAAATCCTACTGTGAACAGCTTTTTAAGGTTCTGATTACACAGTATAGTGAACACTCTATTCCATAACAAATCAATGCAAAACATTCTCAGAAAATCAAGATACAGTATTCACAACATTACATCTTATCACAGAAAATCACAATATAGTGTTCACAACAGCTTATCATTAAAATAGCTGCATAGTTTTCACCAAAGTGGTCACAGTATTTAGAACAAAGAACAAAAGAAGAATCATCTGGTTTGCCTCCTTACTTAGTCATCTCAGAATACAAGTCAGTCTTCCACTTATGGGGCAACTAGGTTAACTTAATCAGTCACTTATTTAGTAATCAGTTACTAAGTATCACTAATCACTAAATATAATCATTTGAAAATACACAAACCCAGGAGCAGCTAGGTGGCATAGTGAATGGAGCACCCACCCTGGAGTCAGGAGGACCCAAGTTCAGATCTGGCCTCAGACACTTGACACATTTACTAGTCGTGTGACTTTGGGCAAGTCCGTTAACCCCAATTGCCTTCCAAAAATAAAAAAAAAAATACATAAACGCTCCACCAGTTAACTCAATCAGTCACTTATTCAGATTCACAATTGCTAAGTATCATTAATCACTAAATAAAATCATTAGAAAATACATAACCCTCCACCCCTAGGTCTCTAGTAAACTTCAATTTCATCACAGCATTCAATATCTAAGGAGAGACCTTTTCTTCCTCTTGACTCAAGGTGGTCTCTCAGATTCCCTGGATCCCCTTCCATGATCCCAGCTTCTACCTGAATCCACCAGTCACCTGGATTCAGAGGCAGACAGCTCCCAGGACCTTGTCCAGTCCTGCGGGCAGTTTTTGCTACACACTGAAGTTCACAGCATCCAGTACATCTCAAAATCTTCCCAGTTTCTGTTCCCAGGAATTCAAGGATCAACCAAACCACAAACAAAGTCTTAGCATCCCAGTAGTGCCTCCTCAATCCTCCAGCAGTTCAACTGGCCCTAGGATGCAGAAGAAATCTCAGCTTTCCAGGTGGCAGCAATGTTAGCCTTCACCAGATTCTGGTCTCAAGAAAATCCTCTCTCAGTTCTCAGTTAGCTTCCAGATGCTCACTGAGAGAAATTCTCTCTCTCTTTCTCTCCAGCAGAACAGTTTCTTCCACCAGGATCTTGTCAGGAGAAAATTCTGAATGTGCCTCTGGGGATTTTCTTATATATATACACACACACACACACACTGGTTTCCTGTTTCAGCCAACCCCTTCCTGTTATGTCAGCCATCGGAGACAGAGTTCACACCTTCTGTTTCCTTCAAGGAGGTTTTGATTAGTTACCAAGGGCTAAGTACCTGCTTATTTGACATAACAAAAAGGGGTCTTCAAATTTAAATTAATTACCATTACACCATCACACCCCTGACTGTGCTCCAGACCTTACAAATATGTACCACTTTACCTAGAGCTGGGTGATTATAATATACTGAAGAGATATCTGTACTAAAAACTCAGCTAAATGTCTACATCTACTACCAAGAAGTGAACAGAAAGTGTATGATATAATAAGATTGAAATAAAATTAAAAAAAAAACTGTTCATTTACTTGGCCCCTGACAATAGGTGATTGCTTTTTAAATGTGTATTTTAGAGCTATTATGATCTACTGTTAAGATATTAAAACAATATAATGAAATTAGCCCTGTCTTTTATAAGTTACGGAAGAAGCTATCCATTAAATTATAGGAATCTTAATACTATTGCTGTTGATATTTAGTCCATTGCATAATGTTTTACAAAGTCTTCTTCATACATTCTTAATTGATTCAATTTAACAACAACCCTATAAGATAGATAACTTGGGTTTTAGAATATCCATTTTAAAGATAAGGAAATTGAAACCAAGAAAATCAAAATGATCCATAACAGTCAAACATAGCAAAGTCAAGATTTCTATTTAGAATCTAAAATTATTCAGAGGACAAGAATCCTATTATAGTACTTTGAGTGAGTTCTATGATATTTTATATGTAAAGGAGAGTTATGCAATTGGTTTTTGGTTTGTTTGTTTTTTGGGCTGTGGTTTTGAATAACTTTTGTTTCTGAATTTTACTCTAAATGCTATGTATCCTTTCTTTCTACTGACTTCATTAGCAGCGTTAGATTGTTTTACAAAAAGTCTCAAGTTAAGTCTCCACTTTAATTTTGTGGAAAGAAATTGCTGTTAACATTTTGTGAAGTTTGACATGAACCATATAGTTAAGTTATATTGATTTATTTATATTTGTATCAGAGGTAAGATGGTTTAATGACTTGAGAGCCAACCTCAAACTTGGGGAAGACCTGGGTTTAAATCTTACCTTGGACATACTTAGGCTGTGTGACCTCAGGCAAATTACTTAACTTCTCAGTGTTATAAGCACCTCTTTAAGACTAGAAGTTGTAGAGAATGTACCAGTCTACATTAGTACAAAGGAATTTCCTTACCTGGAAATTCCTTATACAATTAAAATGATAGGTCCAGTCTCTGTCCCTATCTTTTTATACTCACATTTAGCTCATTTCATTTGAGTTAAATCTTTTTGGTTAAATTAGCAGACATGCTTGCAAATTCATAAGCTTATGAGTAAATTCTGAATCATTTATCCTAGTTGGGACTTCTGAAAACAAATCCTATTCAATGTTCCATCATGCTGAAATTGATTTAATTTTTATTGAACTGTCCTTCATTAAATGTACGTTTACTCTAAATGAGATTAGATCATTTGATTATGATTAACTGCTTTTCTTGGAGATTTTCCTCCCATTCACTAACTGGCTTAGAATTTTAATGTACTTTTTACAATATTTAATCTAAAGTGTTCATTCTCATACTATCCCCATTGACTAATGAGAATTGTTGATTTTGATATATGATCATTTTCATGTCTGCAAACCAAGCTATTGCTGATCATTTTATCATCTTACTTTTATATCTGGTTTCATTTTTTATTTCCTTAATATTTTGTCATTTTTTAATGTTTTCCTTTGATTACTACCTGGATCCTGATCTATTTCTAAAAAGTTTTCTGATATCTGAAGCCTCAGTTATTTTTTAAGAAGTTCAAAGTAATTTAATCCATTAGAAGTATTTTCTTTGTGTTTAGTCTCATACTTCTAGTGCCTATTGTATGTTATATATAGAATTTATTTCTGTTGTATAAACTGTACACTTATATTATGATTTTAAATAAAAAGGCAGCTACATTTAAAGAAGCCAATCTAGGTTCAATTCAATCAATAATTAATAGTTAAATAGTTAAATCTCTTGTGTTTAAGGCACTGGGGATGCAAAGACTGAAATGCAAAACAACTTTTGCCTTTGAGAAACTTACCTTCTACTAGGGCTACAACATATAGAAAGGTGAAATGAATGCTATCTTGAGGAGAGGGAGAATACTGTCAGCTGAAGGAAGAAAGGTTTCCAGTTAGGAAGAACCACTCTTTTTTTTTTTTTTTTTCCCCCAACTCTGAACACAGAACTCCTTTACTGATTAATTTTATTTTAACTAAGTTAGGCATGTACTTTTCTTAGATGGAAGTAATTTTCCCTTCAGATTGTTTTTCCATATTCCATAATAACTATATAAATACCAGGCATACAGATTTCTTATACTAGTCTCTAAGTGCCCTAATGAGTAAAAATTTTATTAAAACTTTAGCTGCTTATCATTAAATAGGGCAATTCAAGAAAAAAATTGCCTCATTCCTCAAACATATGTTTCAATTAATTAATTTTATGTATAATTTATGGAATAAAACATGTATTTCCATAACATAGTATAATAAAAAAGATGATTGCACTTGAAATTGCAAATTTACTCTGTATAGCTTGCTATTCCTTTTAAATATACAGTGAAGTTATCATGTAAATTTCTTTTTTTTTTAATCTCCCCCTCCTCCATCCCCAGCCCTAGAGATGGCCACCATTAGACCCATTAGACACAAATAGATGTGTTTGTGTGTGTGTGTGTGTGTGTGTGTATAAATTATTCTGTATATTCTTCAATCTCCATACATTATCATTTCTTTCTCTGGATGCAGATAGCATCTTTCTTCACTCTTAAAAGAAGTTAAGTATGATATGAATGTGACAAGGAAGTGCATTTCAGCAATGGGGGGACAACCTGTACAAAGGCTTACCGACAGAATTATCAGTGATTCCTTAATTGCAAAATCTATTGGCTTTTTCTCAGTCTTCATCCTTTTAGATTTCACTACAGCCTTTGACATTGCCAGTCTATCTCTCTTCCTTGATAATCTCTTCTCTCCAGGTTTCTGTGATGCTGTACTATCTTCTATACTCTGTCTGACTGCTCCTTTTCAGAAGCCTTTGCTGGATCTTCATCCAGGTCACATCCATTAATCATGGCTTTGTCTCGTGTCCTCTTCTTTTCTCCCACTGTACCTTTTCCTGTGTATTACTCTTTCACTTTGTTGATCTCATCAGCTCCAATGGATTCAACTTTCATCTCTATTCATTTGATTCTCAGTTTTATTTGTCAGCACCTAAGGTCTTTCTCCTATCTTTTAAGACTCATCACTCCAACTGTCTTGTTATCTCAGACTAGATGGTCAGTAGACATCTTAAACTCAACATATCCAAAACTGAACCTATCATCTTTCCCCCTAAACTTTCTCCTTTTTTGAATTTCCCTGTTACTCTCAAGGGTACCACCATTCTTCTAGTTACCTGGGCCAGCAAGGTAGGTGGTATCGTTGACTCCTCATTCTCTCTCCAGCAATCATATGCAGTCTGTTTTGTTTAAACTTTCTTCTCTTCAAAGGTCAAAGGACCCTGCAAGCCTAGTAAAGACTCTCATAATCTCACACTATTGCAATAGCCTGTTAGTTCATCCCCCTGCTTTAAGTCTCTTCCCACTATGGCTCATTCATTCTCCACTAAGCTGTTAAATTAACCATGTTACACACATCCCTTCTCCTATTCAATAAACTCCAGGCCTCCTTTCACCTCCAGAATTAAGTATAAAATCCTCAGTTTGGCATTCAAAGGCCTTCTCAGCTTGGTTTCCTCCTCCATTTCCAATTTTCTTACATTTTACTCCTTTCCCACCTCACCATGTATTCTGTAACCCAGTGATAATGTCCTTCATGCTTTTCCTTCCACAACATGATCCATCTTCTGACTCCATACATTTTCATTGGCACTGTCAGTGCCTAGAGTCCATTGCCAGTCCCCCATGCCTGGAATTTTCAACTTCCTCATCACCTCCTCCTGGCTTCCCTGGCTTTCATCAAGTTTCAAATAAAATCTCATGTTCTCTGAGACTCTTTCCTGACTCTTCCCGCCCCAACCCCTACTCTCCTAATGTTAGTGCCTTTGCTTTGTTGATTTTTCTGGAATTAACTTGGATATATCTTGTTTGTACAAAATTGTTTGCGTGTTGTCTTGCCTATTAGAGAGCGAATTCCTTGACAGTAGGGAATGTTTATTGAATTTGTGTCCCCAGTGATTAACATAATGCCTGGCACATAGTGGGTGCTCAAGAAATACTTATTAACTGAGTTTGAGTAGAATATAGAGTTTGTTTGGGAAGTAATATGAAAAAAAAAGTATTTTAAGGTAGGCTACAGCAAAATTATCAAAACTTTAGGTGACAAGTTAAAGAATTTTTTATTCCATCATAGAGAAACTAAGGAGCCATTTTGGTAGCTACATGGTGAATAGCCTGGAAAAGAGAGAATCCATGAGGTAGAAAAACAGTTAATTAGGAGGTTATTAGTCAAGATATGATGAGGGCCTAAAGAAGGTTAGTTTGTGGAGGGAAGAGGTCAGATGTGAAATGCTGTGGAGGGACACTCCAACACAAGAAGCATGAGAAGACAAACATGGAAAAGAAATCATAAGGTACCTATCAAAGATGAACTATTTACATGACAACATGGAAAAGTAACAATTGTAACTGTTGAAACTTTTTTCAGTATGAGGTTAGGGCAA